>MBAC02010918.1:0-71033 GCA_001712635.2 Nothophytophthora sp. Chile5
GCCGGCTGACCTTGGCCTTGGGGATGGTCTTAATGGCCATCTTCACGCCCGTGGCCTTGCTCACGCCCACGCGCACCGTGCCGTAGTGGCCGTGGCCCAGCTCCTTCTTCTCGATGTCGTAGAACTCATTGATGTCGCGCAGTTCGCCCGTGATCTGCGTGTTCCCGCACAAAGCACAGTCACCCCTCAGCGTCAGAGCTTCCTGTCATACGCACTCAGCCACAGAGCGACTGCTGGCAAACGCACCAGCTCCTTGAAGGCCTTGCGCTCGCGGGTCTGCGGGTTGCGTCGAGCCGCGGCGGCGGGGGCGGGCGGCGGCATGGGGGCGGCGGCGGCGGGCGTCTGTTGCTGCTGCTGCTCCTTCTGCTGCTGCGCGCGGCGGTGGGAAGGATTGTTGCGCTTGCCGTGGGGACGCACGTTCGCGGTGGCGCCGGCGTTGCTGCTGCTGCTGTTGCCCATGGAGGAGGGAGGAGCGGCCAGCGGGGGGCGGGCAGCTTCGAGAGTGAGCCGCTCGCTTCTCCCCCCTCGAATGTAAAACCCAAACACCCAAAGTGATTTATTCATGTCTGCAGGGTGGATAAGATGGGTTTTGAGAGGGAAATTCGTTTTCGCAGGGCGATCGGAGCGTTTCTCGCTGTTGGAGCTGGTGTTGATGGGTACAATTCGTGAACCCAACCAGCGGGAAGGCGGCTTTTTGGATGATTCAACGAGCGGGACAGATGGATTTTTGGATGATTCGTCCGAAAATCCACGGAAAATCCTCCCCTCAAGTAAGTAACGGGTTGTCTTCCTCTCTTGGTTTCAGTATGCTCCGGATTTTGGTGGTCATGATTACGCCCGGCGGTACGCCGCCACCGGCCCATGATACGCCACCGAACGGCTACTGCGCCCGAACGTTGATTACCACATCAGCCTCCCAGCTGTCCTGCCTCCGAGCGTAATCATCGCTGGATCGCTCCTATTGCGGGGGCGGCCCGGCGCCTTGCACGTGGTTCCAGGGCAGCAGCGTCTGCAGGAACAGCAGCAGCGGGTTGGCGTCCGCCGGCAGGTTCCCAGCCTCGAAGTCCTGCTGCGCCTGGGCCAGCGCCGCCAGCGCTTCGGCGTCCAGCGGCTGGCCGTTCTGGAGCTGCGGGGGCTGCAGCATCGGGTGGTCCGGCGGCAACGTGGTGATCTCATCCGAGTAGTCTGCAGCCCAAGCAACGAAGCACAAGGTCAACAGAGCGAACGACCCACCTAGAAACGGAGCCAGCTGCATTCCGTACCGGCGGAGACAGCGCGCAGGTACTTGTGTAGACTCGTGGGGAGCTCCAGCACTTGAGGGTTCGCAGCCACCAACGCCGGCGACGCCACAGCATGTTGCGCACTGCGCAGCAAGAACGTCTGCGCGTCGTTCACCTTCCAGATGGAGAAGTTCCGCGTCACGTAGATGTCCAGCAAGTGCTGCAGCACGCTCTGGTCGCCAGCGACACTGCGGGCGTTCGCAAACACACGACTCGACAGGATCGGCAGCCACGACGCTGTTCCGCCCAAGCAGCAGACAACAAACAGCAGAAACCACGGTCAGAACGCCAACACCAGAGGCGGCGCAATGGGAATGTCATCGTACAGGACGAAGTGTTGGCCGCGATTTTCTCCAGAAGTGGCTTGAGCATCGTCGGGAACTTGAGCAGCGCCGTCGCCAGCAGCTCCTTGGCATCGGCCTCGTGTCCGAGGAAGAAGCTGACACAGCACATCCCAGACAGAAACGGTGAGTTCATCGCTTACCGCAACCTAAAGCAGCGCGACGCAGAGCTAGCGGAGCGCGCTGGGTTCGTACTGAGCGAGTGCCAGCGAGAATTGCAGGTTTGGCAGCGCCGAAATGGTCTCCGTCGCGTTCGTCGCAGCTCTCTTGCCGGCCTTCTTCTTCTTTGAGCCGCTTTCGCTGGTCGCAAACCGGTCCACCGCCTCGATCTTCGCGTCGAACAGGTCGACCAGGAATTGGCACTGGCGAGATGTCAGTGCGTAGTAGTCGATGGCCAAGAGCACGTTCATTGGGTCGCCCTGTGGATCCAGACTCAGCAGAAGCTTGGCCGTCTCGAAGGCACTGCGCATGCAGCCCCGTCGCCCGACTTGCTTCATCAACAGAGCCAGCGCCTTGAAGAAGCCATCGTTGTGCTCCGCCTGGATATCCATGCGGCAATCTCCCTTCGACACGTCGAACTGGTCGGCCCACGCCAACTCCAGCACGTACATGCAGCGCTTGATGCTGTCTGCAGCGTGGTCCATCTGTCCGTGGTGCTGGAAGACCTGGCTCATCGTGAGCAACGCGTCGATGTGGTACGGATAGCGCTGCAAGAAATGGCCGATGAGGTTCGGGTCGTGCGTGCGCTGGAGAAGCTCGAACTCTTCTTGCAACTGTTAAGGCAGGACGAGCAGTAGGCGAGCACAACGTCAGCTGAATGACAGTCGAACGCGAAGCCTCTCGAAAGCAGCCTGACCTTCTTGTACGCCATCGACCACGTGACCTCGAAGTAGTTGCACAGACTGTTCCAGCCCGGGCCCTTGGGCTTGTTGGCGCGTGTCCATCGGATGCCACCGCCGACAAATGTGGGTGGGCGCGGCCATTCGTCCAGCGGCGTGACCAACTTCACCTTCTTGGTCATCAGCCGGGCGGCTCCCCTGCAAGCATGAGCGCAGTTCGTCAGTGCCGACTTCTGTGACTACTATTTGAGCTCCGCTCCATTCCTACCGAGGATCGCCGCGCTTCCGATTGCCGCTTTGACCGCCTTCCTTCACCTATCGATGGCCGATGCCACGGAAAACAACACAATCCGAGTCAACAGGGAACAGCACAGGAAATGGAGAAGTGTACAGGAAGCGGGGGACGAGACCCACCCCGAAAATGCGCTTCATCTCCTTGTCAGCGTTCGCAAACTTGAGCTGAACGCCCAGCAGCGTCTGCTCGTGCTCATTGCGGACGGACGTGGCGGCTTCGCAGCTCAAATTGCCTGCTTCGGCCGCCAGCGCGTCCAAGATGTCGTCCACCGACTCCTGCTCGTCCAGGTCGTCCTCTCCCTCGTCGCGGTCTGCCCGCGCCTTCTTTTTGCCCTTCTTCTTCCCCTTCCTGCGTGTAATGTGGCCCTCATCAGCACAAGTTGCCCACATCAACAGTCCAATCTGCAGAAACCTACCTCTTCTTGCCCTGGAGCTGGTCAGAGGCGAGCGCCACAGGCTTCTGCGGCCCCTCTTTGACCTCCACGGCCTCTTGCTCCTGCTCTTGCGCTTCTTCTTCCACCTCCTGCTCGCTCTCCTCCGAGTCCGCTAGAAACGCAAAGCCCACATTGGCCGGCTGCTTCTCCTCCAGCTCCTCCTCTTCTGCGCTGTCCACCAGCTCCGCACGCTCCTTGGCCAGCCGCTTGGCTTGGCGCGCAGACCTGCAGCAAACGGGAGGAGACAGGGGCCGTCAGCGCCGCTCTAGCAGTCATCGCCAAGCTCCAGCCATCCCCAGCCATTTACATGTGGATTCTCAATCTCAATTCCCAACTCAAAATGGGTCGAAATGTAACGATGTAACCGCGCTACACGGTACCGTGTACCATTTCCATAAACACCAGCTCAAATCCCGTTGTGATTGGTAGAAATAGATACTTCGTAACATACGGACATGTCCATGAATAAAAAGGGTCCGTGATTTCTAGTGTCGTCTACATTTAGTCCTCAGCAATGGCGGTGGCGAGGCTGCAGTCCATGCGGTTGTACTGCACGCAGCCCAGCAGCGTCTCCGGTAGCTCAGCTTCGTCCTGACCCTCTACAACGAAGCCCATGTCCACCGCGAAGCTCGTGGAGTGCGAGCGACAGAGCGCCGTGATGTGCTTGGCGATCGTGTCGGAGGAGATGTCCACGTGAACTTCGAGGTAGTTTGGGGTCTGGTAGTACGTGGTCTGCAGCGCCTTCCCGATGATGCACGGCGTCGTCCCGACGCTCTTCTTGATGATCCACGGGCCGTCGACCACGGTCGGCACCAGTTTAAACCGCGATTTGCGGAACTCGCTGTCACCGTCCAGGAACCGCTCCCAGAGCGCTTCAGCCGCCGAGAGCCCAGCAGCTCCAGGACTCTTCGTCCTTGCAAAGTACTGGACGGTGGCGACCAGCGGACTGCCGGGGATGATGAGCGTGACCACGAAGAGTTGCGGCATGTCGTTGCCGTATTTCGCCATCGCTTTGCTCGCGAAGCTCTTTTTGGCCTTGCAGATGTGCTGGAGCTCCTCGGCGGTGCCCTTGAACGACTCGAACCACACCAACTCAAACACTGCACAGAGTCAGGGCCTGGACAAAGGGGGAAAATGCGCCAAGCAGCTACGTACGTGGAGGTGCCGTGGTCTCTTTGATCTTATCCTGCAGATACGTCTTGGAGCGCAACTTGAACAGCATCCAGTCGGGCTGGGACCACAACTTGCGGAGTTGAGGGTCCTGGGTCGTGCAGCTTTCAGCCCGGAGCTTCCACGACTTGGCTGGGGAAGGGGTGTGCTTCAGTTGCTGGGGAGCCACGAAATCTGCACGAATGCGACGCACACGAAGCCAAAATATGAATTGCTGGGGCTGGAGATCGCCCCACTGAAGACTGAAGACCTCAAGCCTGCTGGTACGCTGGAATACCTTTCATGGTGCTGTTGTGTGCTTGTTCTTTCAGGTTGAGGGTGGGCTCGAGAGCTCGCTGGTGAAAAAGGAAAGTGGAGGTGGAGCTGGATAACGAGTCGCTCGACCCCGCGTCCTCGCTGTCTCTGTCCCTTCATCTGTCGCCTGAGTAACGGATTTGATCATTCGCCATCGCCCGAGAGCTCAACCTGCTGGCTGCGTCCGTTGCATGCGCCACTGGTGCGTGGGAAGGTGTCGCCAACTTCAATCGTGTGTTCGCGTCCAAATCTGAGTTCCCCCATTCGAACTGCAGTTGGTCGTGCACGGTGCTTTCATGCTAGCGGACTGCCGGACGTCCGGCGTTTCAATCCAAGAAAAGCAGACGGTTGAAGGGCAGTCGCGAACTCGACCAAGCCAATGCGTCCGTTGTGGGCAAGTCGGACTTGAGCGACGTCGGGGAATTCTAAATGTGGTCAGGGATTGTGGGCATCCATCCATCCTGAGGAGCGGTTTACGATGGCGGACATCGGATCGGTGGAGGCTGGAAGATTCGGGTGTTGGGCTGTTCCAGCCCGCGCTTCACGTTGACGGCTCATTCACTTCCGGTTTTGCTCTCGCTTGCTTGAAACCTACATTGGATGCACCCCACCCCACCCAAGAATAAAGCGAAAGCAACGGCAGCAACTGCTGTCTCATTTCGTCTAATATCGCCGCGGACATAGCTTCTTATTGCACCTGGAATTCCGAGATGGCCGTGGAGATGTTGAGGTCGAGGTGGTTGTACTGAATGCAGCCGAGCAGCGTCTCCGGCAGCTCGGCCTCGTCCCGCCCTTCGACGACGTAGCCCACGTCCACTTTGAGGCTCGTGGAATGCGAGCGACAGAGGGCCGTCACGTGCTTGGCGATCCGATCCGAGGAGATGTCCACGACCACTTCGAGGTACGCGGGGGTCTGATAGTACGTCGTCTCCAACGCGTTCGCCACGATGAGCGGCTTGGCTCCGACGCCTTTGCGGACGACCCACGGCCCGTCGTGCACAGTCGGAACCAGCTTGAATCGCGCCTTGCGGAAGTCATCGTCGCCTTCGAGGAAGCGCTCCCACAACCTCTCGGCTTCCGAGAGGTCTCCAGTAGCGGAGGTCCTCGACTTTGCGAAGTATTGCACGCCAGCGACCAAGGGACTGCCGGGCACGATGAGTGTCACCACGAAGAGCGGCGGGACGTCGCTGCCGTATTTTGCCACCGCTTTGCTGGCGAAGCTCTTCTTCGATTTGCAGACGTGCTGGAGCTCCTCGGGGCTGCCTTTGAAGATCTCGAACCACAGAAGCTCGAACACTGTACAGCGCATGTTAGAACAAGATCCGTCATGCAGTGCAAGACGCGAAGGGTGGGGGGCGTACGCGGCGGGGCGGTGGTGGCTTTGACCTTGCTCTGCAGATACGTCTTCGAGCGCAGCTTGAACTCCGACCAGTTTGGCTCCGACCACATCTTGCGCAGTCGCGGGTCCTGCTCGGCACAGACGTCAGCCTGGGGTTTCCACGACTTGGCCAGCTCAGGCGACCGCTTCGCAAGCTCGGAAGATTTCAAGTCTGCGTGCAAGAGAGCGTAGGAACCCGACGCCGACAGGTGAATACCAGTAGATGGCGCAAGCGAAAACCTCGTCAGCGTGCGTACCTTTCATGCTGATCGCCCGCGTGGATTCCCTGGACAAGGCGTCGCGAGGTTTCGAGTGAGGGACTCGGGAAATAAGGAGTAAGCTTACTAAAATCCACGCACACCGTCGGCGTGGATCGCCCCACGCCTGGACGACGGAAATAGTGCGGCGTCCGTTGGCAGGGCATGAGTCCTCGCTCTTCCTTTCGTTCTGAGGCAGAGCTTCTGACCCATGCGCTGCGTCCTTTCGACAACAGGGAGGAACCGTGCGTCAAGCGGTCCGCTTGAAGCTGCTCAAGGGACACGGACGGCTCCAATTGGTGCCCACATCATGACCGCAGCGTCCCACTCCTTTTCTCATTATCCCTGGATATATCCAGTAACGTTGCATGCACCTCGGTTCTATTCGCATGCGTGGGAATGGGACGTGGGTGCATGTAACGACCTGCAGGGCTCCCGCCGCGTCGTCTGTGTGGCTGTGCATTCCTGATCTTCCTCGGTGTCTGCAAGAAGCGCCGTCATCAGCACGCCAAGACCGCACTCGGTGATGGCTCCGCACGCTGAGTCAGCAAGCACCGCGATGCACACGCCGACGGTCAGCAAGAGTCGCGTGAAGAAGTTCCGGCCCGTCGTGTCGCCGCTGGACCCGGCGGACAAGCGCTCGGGCGTGCACACGTCCGAGTTCCGCGGGATGTACAACCTGGCCATGCTCTCGGGCGTGCTCTACACCTTCACCACGTTCGTGACGAACCTGTTCGCTCGCAAGGAGCCGTACGACCCCAAGCTGCTGCTGTCAGTGTTCTACTCGCCGCATCTACTGGAGGTGCTGGTCACCTTCGCCTGCCAGGGACTCTACGCCTACACGGCGCTCCTCCCAGTGTACATGGCTGGCACCCGGTGGTTCTCGGGCCGTCTGCTCATTAACATCGTGCACCACACGCTCCAGAGCGTGCTTTTCTTCGCCACGGCCGCCTGCATCGCCTCCCACGACTGGAACGTCATCCACGCAGTCTCCGCCTTCATCGAAGGCCTCGTGCTGCTCATGAAGATGCACTCGTACATCCGCACGAAGCTGGAGCTGGCTCGCAACGACGGCCAACCACCGTCGACGAACATCAAGGACTTCACCATGTATCTGCTCTATCCGACACTCGTGTACGAACCCAAGTTCCCACGCACCGAGCGGATTCGCTGGGGCTACCTAGCCGAGAAGTTCCTAGCCAACACGCTGGCGATCTCCACGCTCTACATCATCGTGACGAACCACGTGCTGCCTCGACTGGAGGAGTCCGGACTGGAGCACCCCGTGCTGTCAGTCACGAGCCTCTTGTTGCCATTTCTCGGGTGTTATCTCCTCACGTGGTTCATCATCTTCGAGTGCATCTGCAACGGCATCGCCGAGGTCACGTACCTGGCCGACCGCGACTTCTACTCCGACTGGTGGAACAGCACGACGTTCGACGAGTTCGCGCGCAAGTGGAACACGCCCGTGCACGAGTTCCTGCTGCGACACGTGTACCTGGAGACGCTGGACAACTACAAACTCTCCAAACGCAACGCCACGACCTTCACCTTCTTCATGTCGGCGGCGCTGCACGAATGCGTGTTCATCCTCATGTTCCGCACCGTCAAGATGTACTTCTTCGTGCTGCAGATGGTGCAGGTGGTCGTCATCATGTACGGCCGCGGTCTGCGTGGCTCGCGGCTAGGCAACTTCATCTTCTGGCTCGGCATGATCCTCGGCCTGCCCTTGCCAGCCGTCATCTACAGCCGCGAGTACCACGGCGGCGAGCCCATTTTCATGGACGTCATGGTGCCGGCCATGACCTTCGGCTTCGGCGGAGCTCTCATCGCGTCGCTGGTCTACGTGCGTCCAGCGACCAAGTGAAGGAGCCACGGGAGGATCAGATAAGGCAATTAGCAAGCAGCCCCACCTTCCCAAGTGATACATAGCTTGAATCGAAGGTTATGTATCGAATCTCGCTGCTGTTTCACGGGAATCGCGCCTGGATGTCGCTGAGTGAGGTCTCATAGAGCTCGCAGTTGTTGAGCTTGCGGCTCATGCCCAGCATTCGCTTGAAGAAGGCACTATGGCCGACCACCGCGATATGCTGCTCCGGCCGCTCCGCCAGCTTGGCAATGAATTCTCGGATCCTTGCGTCCAGCTCCTTGTCGCTTTCACGGAGAGGCAGCACCTCCTCCGCAGTTTTGGGCGCAACGATGGCTGCTGGAGGCGCATTGCCCGGTCCCGTTCGCGGAAATTTCTGCATCTCCAGCCACCAGAACGGGTCCAGCATGGAGAAATCGATGTCTGCTCTCGATAGAAACTGCTCCGCCAACTCTGCTCACGTAGAGTCGAAGGGCAATAGGAGCAACTCGAATCAGAACGTGAATTGGCCTCACGGAACCCGGAAGCAAGTGTGTTTGAGTCCATACCTGCAGGCACTCGGCCGATGTCGCAGGCGGTGTCGAGCATCTCTCGACACGAAGGCTCCACTGGAGACAGAGGGGGCAATGTTAGTGCAGTTCTTGCAGCAAAGCGAAGCGAACGCGGCTTGACCCACTCACCTATGATGGGGATCTTCGTGTCGGGAAACACCTCCAACGTCGTCTCGATCGCTCGGGTTAATGGACTCGCGATGATCTGCGATGAGTCCCAAAGCCACCCAGACAGCAACGCGTCAGTAAAGGCCCAGCACGCCGCAGCCTTGGCCAATGGCTGCTGCCTACCAGTTGGATCGTGTCCTCCAAGTGCTTCGCTTGCACCGTCTCGCCTAGCTTCGACGCCTGTATTCGCCCCCAAATTCGGATTAAGACACAATTAGCAGGACGGCCTCATTGAGGCAGACAGGTGGAGTGGGCGGCGTGTGTTCGACCTGCTTCTTGCCCTTGGCGCTGAGCGGCGCGTCCACGATCATGGGGTCGCGCACCCAGGCCCACGAGAAGTTCCAGAGGCTCTTCTTGCGCCACTCGTTGAAGGTGGACTCGCCGTGGCGGATGCAGTAGAGCGTCTTGCCGCCGTCGGCCATTTTCGAACGGGCGCGCTGGCGGCGACCGAATTCTGGGCACTGGCGTCCGAACCCAACCGAACAAATAAGAAATGTTGCGCGAAGGTGCCGAGTCCGTATCTCTTGGAGCGACGCGTCACGCCGCAAAAACATGAGCCATGACGCGCCGTCTGGCACCACCGGACGCAAAGTTCGCGTCACACTGCGTCGCAGGTGGCGGTGCAAGCTGTAGACGTGCATTGAAGTGTCTGCACTGCCGAGTTCGACTTTGCCCAACCGCATTGTGCGTGCACTGCTGGCTACTATGTAGTCGTCGCAGACGCTACGGGAGATCGAAGACGAGCAGTTTGGCTTCGGCGGTTCCGCAGACCAGGGCCCTGCGCTCTGGCCAGTACTGGAGGCACTTCACGCGTCCCTCGACCCTGCTCCACAGTCCCAGACACCAACACAGGCAGTAACAATCAGCGACCCTCATCGATGACGCACCACCAATCCTCGACTGGAAGAGACACGTACTTGGCCCGGAACACAATCTTCCCGTAGGCGTCGAAGGCATTGCAGTCCTCGAAGGCCTTGTAGTCCCAGACGAGTAGCGTCCCGTCGCTGGCGGCGCTGCAGACGAGTCCACGGAGCGGCATCACGTCCAAACACACGATGGGCGAGCCCGATCCGGAAGAAGACGCCGACGAGGGGGGACGCAGAATGCCCAGCTCGTAGGTCTCCGTCAGATGGAACACGTTCCACATGCGTAGGAGCGTATCGTCCGAGCCGGAGAAGAGGAAACAGCCGTGCAGTGCCAGACTGCATACGGCGTCGCCATGCGCCTTGAACACTCGCACGACGGCTCGCTTCGCGAAGCTCCAGATCTGCAGAGGGAGAAAGCAAGAGCATGTCGGCACATTAAAGCGTTTCAACGACAAACCACGACGCTACTCAGTCTGGTGACGCAACGTACAGCAATTTGGCCTGTAAAGTAGCCAGCCACGAAGAACTCCTGGCCGTCCGGAGCAAGAAAGTCCCCCTCGCTGAACGCCAAACACGTGACTTCGTCGCTTTTGTCATTGACCAGCGTCAGCTGGAAGGGCGTGGAGCGACAGAGCCCTTCGTAGTTGACCTCCCACATGGAGACGCAGCCGTTCGCGTTGCCAGCAAGTAGGATCTCTTGCCCTCGAACCAGTCCAGCTACATGTATGGCATTAGTGATCCAGGCAACAGCAAGAAGGAAAGCAAGTCACCTACATGCGAGACACGTGACTGAGCTTTTCTGATTCGAAGGCGCTTCCACGAATTCGCCAGTGTGGATCCCCCACACTTTGACGAAGCCGCCGTCATGCCCCGTGAAAAGCTTCCGGAACTTCTTGGACACGATCATGCACGTGATTTCTGACTGTCTCTCCTCGTAGCTGAAGGAGACCTTCATGTCGAACGAGTCCCAGCAGCGGATCGAGCCGTCCAGCGACGCGCTGAAGAACTGGCAGGTCTTGGCCAACCCCACCGCCTCCATCAGCCGCCCATCGCCTTCTTTCTGTTCGCAGGGATCGTCTGCGTCGTTGCAGCTGCCGGTAGAGTCGCCGTTGATGACTGCGACGGCAACGATGGCGTCCGAATGGCCGCTGCAGTTCCGGTACCCCACGTCCCGATTGATAAGCCACTGCTTCATTCCATTGGCGAGTCCTGTCAGGAGGAAATCGCCTGCTGCCGCTCCAATGAGCACATATATCCCGGCAATTGCCAGCGGGGGACTGACAACCATCTTCTTTTTGCCCACCAGCTTGTCTTCGAAGATGTCCCACACCTGAACGAAGCCTGTCGAGTCCCCGAGCAGCAGCAACTGACTGGGGGAATCCCATGAGCACGAGGTGAAGCGCGCGCCGCTGGCATTGGAGATCGTCAACGAGAGAACGCCAGAAATGGCATCGATGACCTGCGCCTTCTCATCGAAGCCCAGCGAGACGACGAAGCAGTTGTCGGCCACTAACTGCAGGCTTGAAATCCCCAGAGAATGGAAGTGACTGTACTTGCGCTTGAGACGGAACTGGAATCTGCTATCCGATTGACCACCCAACGGCTCATCATGCTGTAAATCCAACATGGTGTCGGAATCCATGGAGGTAGCTGAGCTTGTATACACGGATATACAGCCGCCGGAGTCCCCAACGAAGAGCGTGTCACTAGCCCCAGAGCGAACACAAAGCGTCGACGGCCAGTTCGTTCCAGGTTGCGCGATGGACTGAGCAGGCAGGAACCAGGGATAGAGCAGCAATGCTCGACCCTCCGCTGGGTACCACGTCTTCACTGTGTGGTCCAAGCTGCAGCTCACAAGGCCGTGCTTCTGCTGCGTCATCACCTGCACGCACACGACGCTGCCGCTGTGCTCGATGAGTGTTTGAACGCACGAATAGCTGCTTCGAGTGGGTAGGGGGGTCTCCGCGCCACCCCAGGGGTCCCACACCTTGATCGACCGGTCGGCTGAGCCCGTGAAGAGGAGCCCTTCCTTCCCTAACTCCGGTGCGAAGGCGATTGTCAACACAGCGCCAGAATGACCGCGCAACGTGTTGGCCTTCAATAATGACAGCATTCATTAGAGGTGACAGTCAGTTCCCCATTAGCAAGCCACAACAACAACAAGGAACGTAAGCGTACGCATGGCGTCGCCACGCTTCGCGTCTGCGTGATTGGCCAGTGCGAAAGTGCGCCGTCGTGCTGTTGAACAAAGCCAAAACAGTGCACCAATGAGGGATTCCGCAACCCCGCGTAGAAGAAAATCGTCCACTACTACTCACCCTGCCTGCGAATATACCCTTGTCGGCGTGAACGTAGTAGCTTTCGAAGGCGAGAGCTGTTCCTGAAATCTGGCAACCTCCAACAGACAAGAAGTGACGAACAATTCCGGTCGACAACACAGCAGTATTCTTGCATCAAGAGACCATAACGTACTTGTGGCAGATGCTCTGCGTTGATAACCCGGTCGGCTCGGGAGTTGGAGCGTATTGCGCTGTCATCGTTTCGATTTCCAGGCCTCTTGATGACCGACTCACTCCTCGGATCGTCCTCTGATATCCCACTGAAGCCGCTATCACCTTCATTCGCATAGACTTCCCACGCCAAGAACTCGATCATATTCCTGTCGTTTGACTCCAAGATCAACGTTCGCGTTCGCAGCTTTGTGGGCAGATGGCGTCTCTTCAAACGAGGTCGGTTGGTTCTATTTCCCGATACAAAAGTCGGCGAAGAGCACATCGAGCACATCTTCGACATCGATCCGTCCGAGGATGCGGCCGATTGCAATGACCGCTCGACGTAGATCTTCTGCAGCGATCTCGCTCTGATACGGGTCTTCCAGGAACCGATCCAGACACGCGAGACACTCGACGAGGTTCTGTCGATGACGCTCCCGCGTGATGAGCGCGCCGCTCGCCGATCCGCCAGTCGAGACCTGAAGCCTGTTCACCGCCATTGAAGCAAGCAACCAATCGTCAGAGACAGAAGGAAGACGTAAGCGGAGGCAGGAGCCGCGTACGTTTGCTTCACCGTGGCTGCGAGCTTGTCCACAAAGACGTCGATGCCGTCACCAAGCGCGCAGGAAATGATGAGCATCTGGTCGCGTTGACTCGCTTCAAACGTGCTCAGTACGTCGGTGACAGCAGCCTCTTCCAGCTGATCTCTCTTGTTAAGCACCACGATGGCACCACTTTGAATGTACCTTTGGTACTCGTGGGTGTGCAACAGTACCGCATTCTACACAAAAACAAGCGACCGAATCCCAGTCAGCACCGATCACAAGCAAACAAAAGCAGCAGACTCGATCCGCACCTGGATGTCCATCATGACCACGCAGATGTCTGCGTCTGATGCGCATTGCTGCGCTCTCAAGACGCCCTCCTTCTCGATGGAATCCTCCGTCTCGCGCAGACCCGCAGTGTCACTGACGATAACAGGATATCCCGCAATATTCAGCGGCACTTGCACAATGTCACGCGTCGTACCGGCAATTGACGAGACGATCGCCGCGGGTCGTCGAGCCAGCACATTGAGCAGACTGCTCTTGCCAGCATTCGGCGGTCCCAGGATGGCCACCTGCACGCCACTGCGAAGGATTTCGCCTCGTCTCCCGTCAGCCAAATGCTCTCGGATTGAATCTGCAAGCGCGCGAACGCTATCGCCCACCAATATGGACATAAACAGCATAAGACCTCCGATACCAGCACTCAGAAGCCAGCACTTGAGCTCCTACCGATCCACTGCGAGCTCGTAGGCAGCATCTGTGACGTCGTCCTCGTCGTCGCCAAAGTCGATCATGGCCTCCGTGTAAGCCAGGCAGCGCACGAGATCGCTACGCCACGCTTCGTAGATCTCCCCGACATCTCCCGAGAGCTGACGAAGCGCCTGACTGCGTTGCGCCTCTGTTTCGGCACTTAGCAAGTCTGCCAACCCCTCCACTTGAACCAAATCGACCTTGTTATTGTTGAACGCTCGCTCCGTGAACTCGCCCGCCTCTGCTGCACGACAATGCTGCAGTATCAAGCAAAAAGGGGATCAGTTAAAGCAGCAGCCTCTGCTTTCCAGTCTGAATCACAGCAGGAAAACCATACCGGGACGTGACTCAGCGCCTCCAGAACCCCAGAGACCACTGCAATGCTGCCATGCGCATGCAATTCCACGATATCTTCGCCCGTAAAGCTGATTGCATGGGGGCGAGAACCGCAGCAATCATTGCACCAACGAGTAAGACAAGTTGCAGGTCAGCTAGTTGCAATCAAGGCATACACTCTCACGGTGAAGATCCAGACAAGAGCTGCCACCTTTTCGGCTGCGGGAATCGCAGCACTAGCGCGTCATCCAGCTGTTCCTTCGTCGTGGGGTGGTAGAGTTTCCGCAGCTCCGCCCTGTCAATATCATTAGCCACACACAGCGCAACTCCAATCAGAACCGCCTGTCTGCTGTGGTCAGCAATACCGCTAAGTGAACAAGCGCGTACGTCCTGGGCGCCGGCAACGTGTGCACCTTGCTGAGCTGCTGCAGACAAGCGTCCGCCTGGTCGCCGGAGATGCGGATGACCGCCACGCCGGCCTTCCCAGGGGCCGAGGACAGCGCGTAGATCGTGTCAGTCTCGAACGAGCCGGCGTCTTGGGTGCCAGCACTAGAAGCCGCCCAAACGCTCGTGTATCGCCGCGCGCGGGCGGCCAAGACAGACGCTCGCAGTCCGCGCAAACGCTGGAGCATTGCGGTCTTTTAGAAGTGTTGATGCCCAACTGAAAGTGAAATGCTTGGTTCAATATGAAAACCTTTGAGAATAAATACCCCGCATTATTCTAGTAGGGGATCATCATAATGGCGATATCGGCACCTATTGAGAAACCCTGAATACTAGGTTCCCCGCATAAACAGATAACAAGTCCAACTTTGGTGTGTGTGGACCGCATCAGGTTTTGCGGGTTGAAGTCTGGAGCTCGGCAACTTCCACACGTCATTCCGCAACAGGAAGGACGCGCAACTAGTGATGGGGAAGTCAACGGTGTTTCGCTCGAGCTGGCAGTGGATGGCGGCCATGGCGGTGATCGCCGTTCTGTGGCGCCAAATGCCTGCGCTCTCTCACGCGGTGGCGTCCGCTTCGGTTGCTGCGGGGTCGTCCCCTTCATCGTTGAAACCTTACGGGGATCTGCGCGTCTTCCGTCCGCACTAGTCCGTCGCTTCTGCTCCTCTTTCTTGTCTTCTGCTTTATGTAGACACACTTGACGTATGTTGGATATCTCGTCGCTGCGCTGTAGCCAAAGCGAGCATCAGGACGAGACGTCGGTGCGTCTGCACGCCATCGGGACGTCGCTTGTGATGGCGATGGCGATCCGGAACCCCGAGCTCCTCGCCGCTGGCGCTCTCGCAGGTTTGTGGCTGCTCTGCTCCCTCAACTTGTGTCGATCACTGAACGGTGACGTTCGTGTATCAGCTCAAGGCGGGAGTCTCGCCTTCGTGTTCTTCCGGCACCACGACCACGGACTCGCTGAGGCGCTGGTGGCGCTCGCGGTCTTCTTCGGGACCACGCGCTTCCTGCGTGGCAGTCTACTCGCGGCATTGGCAGTTCTTGTGTGCGGCTACGGGTTCGCCTGGACCGGCCACTTCTTCTACGAAGGCAATCGCCCCGCCACCTTCGTCTACCCGACCTTCTCGCTCGTGTGCGACTTCCTGCTGTGGTTTGAGACGCTTACGGGCGTCTCGGTGTCTGTGTAGCACGGCGACGTATTAATGTGAGAAGCTACTGCAAGAAGAGGGGCGGACTCACAATAATTTCATTTTGTTTTGTTGATGTGAGGCCATGCTGGATGCTCGAAAGGGCCATGCGTGAAGCCTGCAGTCAGATGGGCAGTGTGACGCCCTCAAAGTACTCGAGCATGTCGTCGATGTCGCTGAAGTCCAAGTCTTCCGAAGCGCTGCTGCATACCGTATTGGCCTGACTAGCTGCCAAGCCTCCAGGGAGATTACACGGAGGCTGGACATGCGCATCGATCGCATCGGTTCCAGCAACTGGGTACGCAGTTGGAGCCAATAGCGCGGGTTTCGTCGGTGAGGATTTCCATTCCGTTGCCCCAACTGTTGCGTCGGTAGAGGTACTCACGCTCTCTTCCTTGCTGCTTGCTGGGCCGCCATCGTTTGGAATCGTGGGTGTTGATTGATGTGGCGAGGCTGGAGGGCTCATGACCGGAGGGATTGGCGACTGAAGGTGCGCCGTGGGCAATGGCGTTGGCAGACACGCGACCCTTTCGGCACCTGGCGAATACAGCTCCAACTCATGTTGCTCTCTTGCTGAGACCAGGTCGTCCTTCATGGCTCGGCGTGGCACATGCGACGCTGCTCGGCCACTCATCGCTAGCGTTGTTCCACGCTTACCATCACCCACATCTCGCCGCCGTGTCCAGGATCCCGGCGACGATGTAGACGCTGTCTTTAAGGCAGCCTTTCGACTCAGTGAGGTCGAAGGCGGCTGCAGCTGCAGCGGCATCTCCAACTCATCGCAGCAGATCATGTACGTGCCCAACGCTGCGGCCGACGCGGAGCTTCGCTCGTACAGGTCGTTGGATGCTGCGCGTCTTTGCTTTCGCATCGCACGCTTGGCTGCACGCTTCTTCTTTTCCTGCGCAAGTTGCGACGCGTCTGCCTCAAGTTGGCGCAACCGCAACATGGTGAGCTCTGTGGGCTGCATGAAGGACTTGCGCTCCAACGGCATCGTGGGCGGCTCTTCGCTATCGCTGGAGCTCGAACTCGAGCTGGAGAAACGCGACGACGTGTGGTGACGAGCCTTCGGCTTGAGATTCGGCGGCTCGAACTTCCCCGGATGGCTGACGCTTCGTCCACGTTGCTCCTGTTGTGGCGGGAGGTCCTGCGCACTAGGCTGGTGTCTACTGCGACTGTGTTGATGACTGTGCGTCTGCTGCTGCCGCTTCTTCTGCTCCTCTTGCCACCGTTTGTGGCGACTGCTTTCAGTCGGGCCGAAGTAGCGACTACGCAGTAGCCACTGATGCATCTCGCGGTCGCGGTACTTGGCCAGCGCCTTACTCTTCTCGGCGCCAGCGCCGCGGATGTCGTAGATGGCCTTGGAGATGGCGCGCAGCTTCACGTCGCCGCCGGCTCCCGCGACGGGGCTCGAAGGCACGTCTTCTGTCGGGTCGTACAGCCACACACTCGCGCGCATGCAGGGCTTCTGCTGGGCGGCAGGCGAGGCCGGTAGACTCTGTGACGTGGTCGGGATTGCTGTCACAATTGGACAGAGAGAACTCTCTTTGAGGCGGACGCAAGATCGCATCGATTGCGTCTTGTTCGTCGCCGCCGCAGCTTGGCCGAACGTCCATTGCGCCAGTAGATTCTGGATACGAGTCATGCCGTCATCGTCGATTTGTCCAACGCCGCAACACACTTCGTCGTAGCCATGGAACTCCGAGGCTGCGAACTCGCGCGCTTCAGCAGCCAGCACTTCGCGGTCAGCTACGCAGTCGACGTGCGTTCCCACAAGCAACAAGCGCCGGTCTGGTGCGTCCGCTAAAGGCGCCCACTGCGCAATGACAGCCGCAAGCGACTCGCGCCGCGTGAGGTCGAAGAGCAGCACGAACACGCCGTCGCTCGCCACCTCCTCTCGGCTCCGGTAGATGTTCACTGCCGTCTTTTCAACGCTGTCTACGCCAGGACGTGACCAAAGATACGCCGAGGACAGGTGTCGACGCGGAGGATTGAGCGTCACCTCTTGCGCCCCCAGAGCGCGGACGAAGCTCGTCTTCCCCACTCCATCGTCGCCGACTACTCCAATCGTGAGCGGCATGCGATGCCCCCACGCGCTTCTTCTCGTCCGCGCTGGCTTGCCAGTTCGGGTGTGCCGCTGCCAAAGCGAGAAAACGAGCGTATGCGTGTATGGGGCGGGGACAGCGACGGCCTGCGAGCAGACGGCGCAACGATTGAGCTACGGCGAGCGGCGGGAGCCGAGCGTTTGGCGCAGAAGGGCGACCCGATGGGGCGTGGCGAGTACCTTTCTGGCGTGAATGTGCAGAGGCCAAGAGGGCGGCGAATAAGTTTGACGGAAGAGGAAACGCCTTGCCTTTGGCAAGAGTCGGAGCTTCCGCTTAAAATTAGCTCCATGACTCGGCCACCGAATCGCTGGGCAGCGCAGGAGCCAGCGCGACTTGCCACTTTGTACACACGCAGCACCACGCCACAATCGACGAAAAACCGGACGAAAAACCCACGGCACTTGGTCACATACCGGTATATTTGGGTGGTATCTTATTATAATGCAAATGCAAGAATCCAACTCGTTCGTAAGAAGACTTATGGCTATTGCCACCGTTTCGTAAGATGATATCTTGGATTTGATGGGATCAAAAATTTCGTTCCTGGTTTTGCTTTTGGATTTGTATCGAAGAATTGGTAGATTACATGCAGTATTTTGAATCGCAAGAAAATACTATTTATTATAATCCTGGCAACAGCATCAAATACTAACGTTATTCGCGTTGATTGGTAACGATTCGAATGCAGCATGTCCTATTAATTAGTACTATTCATAAAATGTGGTGATCCTATTGCCAAATCACGGTGTAATACCATGAAAACATTCCAAACCTGATACTTAATTCCTACACCACACCGAAACGCGGCTAAATCGACCGAAGGCAGACGCATCGAGAGGAAGGAGTCATGGGGGCCGGGCCGTCGCTTGCCAAGTTCCTGAAGAGCATGGACGACGACGACCTCGTCAAGCTCGTAGAAGGCGTGCGTTCTCCCCCGTACCCCCCACTCCCGTCGAAGCGGCGGCCGTCGTGGCCATATTGCCTCCGAAACGCCGCTTGAAGAAACGGTGTGCCGTCCTGACGCTTCGCTGCTGCTGTTTCTTGTCCACGTGGCCCAACAGGCGTATCGACTGGAGCCGCAGCGCATGGAGAAGGTGTTCGCGCTGGCCAAGATGCGCTACTTCGAAGGTGCGTCAGCTCTCCCGAGCCACGTGCGTTGCCGGTTGCTGAGATGTGGTTGGATGACGTCCACTCACCTCGCCGCGCCTCCTTCTACATGCCCGTTTTGACCGTAGATTCCGGCGAGCAGCCGCCGCAAGTCGCGGATCCGGTGGACGCGACTGCTGCCTTGAGTATGCCCGCGTCGCTGTTGCCGCCAGGACCCGTGGCTTCCTCGCCGCTTCCCCCGGCGCTTGGCGAGATGCTGCCGGCCGTGGCGTCCAGCGCCGCGCCTCCGACTGCGACAGCCATGGAGACGATCGCTGGTGCGGCTGACGACCCAGCGTTGAACGGAGTGAAGGACCCGATGAACGCGCTTTGGAGCTTCGAGGGCCATCGCCTGCGTGAACTGCAGCCGGCGGACAAGAACCCGCAGAACCACCAGCAGCAGCAGCAGCAGCAGCAACAGCAGTTCCTGCAAGACCAAAGCCAGCCAGCAGCTAGTGAAGCGTCAAAGGAAGGTCTGGAGGGGGCTGGATCTGCTACTGCAGCGCCCTTCCCGGCGCTGGCAACGCCCGTCGGAGCCCGAGAGCTGGATTCCGACGGCCACCCTGTGCTGTACGGCAGCTGCGGCCGCGACAAGCGGTACGCGCGCTGCTCCGTGTGCTATTTCCGCGGTCTGCGCTGCAATTCGGCGCACTATTGCGCGTGCTGCCAGCGACCTGTGTGCATTCGGCCGCGCAAATACCCGGGCGAGGAGCATCCGAAGATCTGCTGGAACGTGCTGCACATGGACAAGGACATGATTCAGCGGGTGGAGAAGAAGAAGAAGCGCAAACGACAGGCCCTGACTGCTGCGGCCTCGGCCGCCGCGTCGGGGATGGGGATCGCAGCGCCGCCCGTCAGGAATGTCGGGCCGCCTCCCAGTGGCGGTGACGAGCACAGCGGCATCGTCGGTGACGACGTCGACGCAGCCAACGCGGAGCTGCAGCGGACGCAGTCGATCCCGACGGTTGTAGTCGACGTGAACGGAGCGGTGAACCTGTAGACCCAGCAGACGGCCGTCGCTTTCAACACTCCATAGCGTCCGACACGTGGGAAGAAGAGGAAGCAGAGCCGGCAGAGGCTTCTGGTTGAATGCATTATGAACGAACGCAGCTCTCGAAGGAGACGGCGGCACGAACAGCCCAGACAAGCGAGTCCAAGCCAACGCAGTCACTGACGAAATGTATTGCTTCCGAGACCGAAGGCTCGACACAGGAAGAACGGTGACGCCTAGCTGGGGACAGACTTGATGGAGCTTGGTAGGAAGATGACGGCCGCTTGGCAGGCTCGACGGATGGAGGGGAAGAGCGCAGTCAGTACCGCGGCGGCGGGCGACGAGCGTTGTCGCGCCCTCGTTGGGGCGGCGGCCCTCGGTCCCGGAAGGAGCGGTCTCTTTGGCCTCGTTGCGGCGCTCTCTCGCGGTCTCGACTGCGGTCGCGGCTTCGCCCTCTCGGACGCGGCTGCATGGGCGGATCCCAGCCTCCCATACCGGCATCAGCAGCAGGACCAGGACCTGGAGGGGTCTGGAAGCCTTTGGAGAAGGACACGCGCATGTGCGAGTCCGGGTACGTCAGGTTGTCGAGATGGATCAAGGCCATGACGGCCTCGTCCTGAGAGCCCATCTCCAGCAGCGCCATCTTGGAGTTGTTCTGCAGGAAGTGGAAGTCCTTGACAAGGCCGAACGGCGCGAAGAGGTCCACGAGCGCGTTCTGGTTGCGCTGCAGCTCCATGGGAATGCCGGAGACGTGCAGCAACGGGCAGGGCGACACGGCTTCCTGCGGACTGCGGCGGCGGTAGCGATGCAGCGGCGACCCTGAGAAGTCGAGCGTGTTGTCCAGCTCGAAGCGGTCCGCGTCGGCGTGCGGCATGGACACGCTGGTGTGCTTCGAGTAGTCTATGCGCAGCTTCTTGCCGAAGATGTAGACTCCATCCAGGTGGTCCAGCGCCGATGTGGACTGTCCGGCAGCGAAGCGAGTAAGGTCGGCGCGATGGCAGGATTTGCAAGCGGAAGGTCGTTCAGGATGAGAGGCAGGGCGACAAGAGCGTCGAAGGGGACGGAGCGGGGGATGCAGAGAGGCCAAGCGAGCATATGGGACAACAGAAGGAGGACACAGTGTAAGTCGCCACAGTACACCACGCAGGGGACGCAAGACACCGAGCCCTCGACACGGAACAGCAATGTGCCAAGGAGACAAGCACGCGGTCGCCTAGGGCGACGGCGCAAGCGTCATCGAGCAGCAGCAGCAAACAGGGCAAGGAAATAGAGAGAGCCACCACCCAGCAGAGGCCAGGACTACGCAAGCGTAGCTGGCCAGACGCCTGCATGCACTCACATGAACTTCGTCGAAGAACTGAATCAGCGCCGTGTCCCGCTTCCGAAACATGATCTTGATGCGGATGACGTCGCCGAAGCACCCGAAGAGCGTGAACAGGTGGTGCGGGTTCTATCAAGCAAGACTCGCCAGTCAGTTCGGAACGATGGGGAGATTGCCTTCTGCGCCGCCACGTACCGTCAATTCACGGTTCAAATTGCTGCAGATCAAGGCGCAGGACGGTCGCGTGTCACCGCGCATGGCGCGGCCAGTCGAATGCGGAGGCAGTTCGTGTCCGCTCCGGAAATCGCGAGCTCTGTCGCCCCTCGGCGGTCCATCATCGAATCGCGACGGAGCTCTTCGACTGTCGTGCATGTCCGATCGATATGGACCACCTCCGCCGACGTCTGGCGCTCCGCTTGGGCCGCGGTAGTCCAAGTCGTTGCGGCCGGACGGTGGCTGTCCATAGCCGCCGTCGCCGACTGGAGCTGGAGACACTCCCCGGCGCTCACGAGGGTTGAAGTCGACGGTGGGCTCCTCGTCTCCGAACGTATCTCCAGGACCAGAGGGGCCTGGCGGCAGACTTGGGTTGGTGTAATCGCGCGAGTGGGTGTTATTGAACCGCACGTTCAGCTCTGGATGGCGGGAGAACACGATGCTGAGCTGGTTGCAGCCCGTGTAAATGTCGCGTCCATCCAGCGCCGACTGCGCTGCCTGCGCCTGGTCCACCGACTCCATCTGGACCAGCGCCTTGAACTCGTCATTCTTCCAGAACGTCACGATCTTCTGCACATTGCCGAACTTCTGGAACACCTGCAACATCATCCAGCACGGACCCACGCACGCCCATGAGTCAGTCAACTGCTCGTGAAAGAGAGAAAGCTCGTAGCCTTCAGCCATACCTGCTGCAGCACCTCCACAGTGACGTCGTACTCGATCTTGGCCACCGACACCATGAGGATCTGGTTTGGCGGACCCACGCCACGACGAGGTCCGTCCTGCAGCATCAGTCCGCCTCGACCTGGGGATGAAAGCCAAGCTCATCGTCAGAACTTCCGTCACAAGCCATGCGACACACATAAGTGACGATTTTGTACCTGCATCGCCACGGATCGGGGGCTCCTGTTGGCGTTGACTGGGCTGCTGCTGGTACGGAGCTGCTCGTGGCACTGGCTGCTGGTACGGATCAGTCCTCGGCGCTTGTTGCTGGTACGGATCAGTCCTCGGCGCTTGTTGCTGGTACGGAGCAGTCCTCGCCGCTTGCTGTTGGTACGGATCAGGCCTTGCCACTTGCTGCTGGTAGTGGTCAGTCCTCGGCGCTTGCCGCTGCTGGGCTTGCTGAGCTCGTGGCTGCTGCTGTTGCGGCGGCTCTCGTTCGTACTCGGAGCGAGTCGTGATCTCGTCGCGATTGCTGAACTCGAAGAAGATTTTCTTGCCGCGGATGAGGGCGTCGCGCGACTGGTAGAACGCGATGAGGTTGGCGGCCGACGCCACGTCGGGCAGTTGCACGAAGGCCTGGCACTTCTGCGGGATCAGCAGGTTCTTCTCCACGACTGCGAACGGGCAGCAGAGCGCCAGCAGCTCGCTCTCCAGGCAGTCAGCAGGCAGGCCACGCACGAACACGACCTGCAGGATGTGGGGAGGACAGGACAGGGCACAAGAAGGGAAAGAGTGAGTGCGTCACGACTGGGAGCGAAGCAGATGAAGGGCGCGCGAAGACGGCAAGAAGGAAAGGGTACCCGCGACTCCGGCTGCGAGCCGCGCTGGCGCTTGGAGGCGTCGTAGGCGTCGCCATAGTCCAGCTGACGCTTCATGCCAGCGCTGACACCGTCGCTTGCCATGGTTACTGCAGAGGGGCGGGGGAAGGCGACGACAGGAACAGCAAGGAGGGGAGGGAGGACGAGCAGAGGAGGACGAAGGAAGGGGTGAGTCAACGGAGACGGAGGTGGCCTCTGAGGCAAGATGGCCCACTTGCTGAAGCAACGGATGGAGAGCTAAGTTTTAGATCCGAGTTAAGCGTGCAGGTTTACTTGAACGTACTGCAAACACAGCAACAACCACGAGCGTAAGAAGGACGGTCAGACCACGCGAGTTACATGCGAGGCCACTCCTACATCGCCGCTCCATGGCTCAGCCAGTGGCCCACCCGCAAGGGGCGCCGCAAGACACGTACCCGGTCGAGACTGCTTGCTTCGCTTGCTCTTGGCGCTGGTTGCCGGATTTCTTTCGGTTCGATGGCTGGCGCGGGAAAAGGCCCAAAATAGTGATACTGTTGGCGCGAGATCTATAGGTCCAACATCCTGGGTTGGTCGACCCAATCGGACGCCTTTTGGACCAACTGCTGGCTATTTTTAGCGTTCGCGGTGGTAAATGAAGGTCTGCGGGCTGATATTTCGGATGTTTGGGCGGGGGTTTTGGATGGCTCATCTTTGGTGGCAACGTCTGATTGGCTCGTGGCGCTGCGGTTACTTTCCCAATTTTCTTATTTTTATTCTTGGCCGCCCACGTTTCTTTTCTGTTTCCTTCGCTGCTCCACCCCAAAATGGCAACCTGCTTGTCTGGGGCATCCCGCTACAACCATGCTACTTACTCTCAAAGGGTAGGAAATCCTAACGAATGGTATCTTAACTTCGACCTTTTCAGATCTGGTTGAGCGAGATATCGTATCCTGCAGGTCCAATCCAGTCGAGGGGACGATCTTCAGTTGCAACTTGAGGGAGCTGCGCGTGCGGTCGTTCGTTCTTGGGGTCTCTCCCCCTCGCTTCGCTCTCCGTAACAGAACGCGCTTCCTCATTTGCGAATCGCGAGCGCAAGAGAAGCAAAGCAGGGGACGACAAGAAGAAGCAGCAGAAGCCAGCAGCAACCATGGGGATGGCCTTTTCGCGCGTGTTTGAACGCCTCTTCGGCAAGAAGGAGATGCGTATCTTGATGGTGGGGCTCGATGCCGCCGGTAAAACCACCATCTTGTACAAGCTCAAGCTGGGCGAGGTGGTCACCACCATCCCGACGATCGGTACGTGAAGTATATGTCCAGCAAGGGCGGCTGGAAGTGGCCGCTCCTTTCGTTGTGTGATGCGCTCCGGCGGTGTAAACCGTAGGGGAGGAAATATCCCCCATCGTATCCACGACATCTTGGCAAATGAGAACGGGCGATTTCTGACAAACAGGTGGCGTTCGTCTGTAGGTTTCAACGTGGAGACGGTGGAGTACAAGAACATTAGCTTCACGGTCTGGGATGTCGGTGGTCAGGACAAGGTACACAACGGCTCTGGCGAGCGCTCGGTGAAGCTGGCGGTCGACTATCGGTCTGGTTTTACTCACCGCTTGTTGCTTTTTGCCTTTGCTCAGATCCGTCCGCTGTGGCGCCACTACTACCAGAACACACAGGGTCTGATCTTCGTCGTGGACTCGAACGACAGAGACCGTGTGGACGCGGCCCGCGACGAGCTGCACCGCATGCTGAACGAGGACGAGCTGCGGGACTCTGTGCTGCTGGTGTTCGCCAACAAGCAGGACCTGCCGAACGCCATGAGCGCCGCGGAGATGACGGACAAGCTGGGTCTGCACGGTCTGCGCCACCGCCAGTGGTTCATCCAGGCGTGTTGCGCGACGACGGGCGACGGTCTGTACGAGGGCTTGGACTGGCTGTCGGCCACGCTCCAGAAGGCGAAGTAGGCGACGCCTACATCCGTCACTGCGCCTGGACAACCTCACTGCGTCCCCAGTCGTGGGTCGCGTGGTCGGTTGGCTAGTTGCCAGGAAACACGAGGCTCGAGCTACGGAGAGAGGAAAGCAGAGCGACGCCACCGCTGTAATAGTGCATCTTTGGATTTGCCAGCCTTCTCATGTTTTCAACCTGCTTTGGCCCAGCGCCAACCAATGCACAAAGCCTAACGCCCACGTCGCTTGCTGTTTTTGCGGCCCTTTGCCTCCTTGATTGGTTAGTTGACTGCAAATTGTCAAACTTGTGAGAAGCGCAAAGCGTTAATTAACCCAAAGCACTAAAAGATAAACCAAAGCGAAGGAATAACCACGGACACGCCGATGATAACGTGCGCTACAAAGCAACTGAACAGCGCGCGATCTTGCCCAGCACGGGCATTGAGCGGAGGGACAAGCGCCGCGCTGACCCTGTTGAACTGCATGAAGCCGCTTACGACTCGCCCAGCATGAGGTTGACGCGCTTCATGATGTAGTCCTTGGCCGGGTCGTAGGGCGAGTCCTTGCTGGGGATCTCCAGCACCGTGGGGATCGTCTTCTCGTACGTGTTGAGCAGATGACGGATCTCCTCCGCGACCTGCCAGTTGGAGCGAGGCAGCAAGTACCTGTCAGTTTACTGAGGACATGAGAAGCGGAAGGAGCGCTCGGGTGGCAAGAATCAACGCGCACATGCTGGTTGATGAGAATGATTGCGATGTCGTCCCGATTCGACAGCGAACGGAAGCTCGCTTCGATAGCAGAGATAGGAGTCGCTGCGATGTCCACCCAGCAGTAACGCACACACACACACAGACACAGACGCATGAGTCGTGGGCCAGTAGCGTCGGCAGGAAGCACCGCAACAGCAGCGCAAACGCACTGGGTTTGACGACGAGGAAGTTGGTCCCCTCGGCCGTCCGGTGGCCGATGCCCGCCAGGATGAAGCCGGTGACCGTGTCCTCGTCCCCGATCACGCCAATCAGCTTGGTGCCGTCGCTCATGGCTGCTGCAGATGACGCGAAGAAGCGGCCGCTTGCTGCTCGATCCCGATTCCTGCGGTCACTTCAAAGCAAACCCAGATCCAAAGCGCAGCGAAGAACCGCGTGTTCCCACTAAAGTGCGAAAGCGAACCTAATCGCTTGCCTCCCCATTGCAGTGCGAACTTAACATCGAGCCTTGGTCACGAAGGAAGAGCATGTTGGCCGCGACGGGCACAGGCGCGGCGGCGACGACGCAGCGTCATCTCCAGGGCCTCGTGGCGAGGCGCACGGCGGCTGCCGAGCCGAAGAACGCGGCGCAGTACTTTGGCCACGTGGCTGACGCCGTTCAGGCCAACGACGCCCTCACGAAGCTCCGGTACGGCTCTCTTCTGCCTCGCCACAGCAGTTGGCTCACCGTTCCTGCTGCTAACTTGCCTGCGTCTGCTGTCCATTGCCTCTGTATCCAACAGCACGTACAACCTCAAGCGGCGAGCGAAGGTCGCCTACCACGGCTACGAGGCCGTGCTGAACCGCAAGAAGCGCGCGACGCTGAGTCACAGCGTCAAGCCGTCGGCGGTTAACTTGCTCTTCGTCTCCCGACCGGCCGTGGCCTCCACTGCAGCGAGCGCACTCAACGCCAATGCGGCCGCTGCGCTCTCTCTTCAGGCGACGCTGTCGCGGCCACAGCCGGTGGTCGCCAAGCCTCCGTCGAAGCCAGTGCTGGTCGCAGCAGCTCCGTCCATCCCGCGGCCCGTTGCGCCTGCTTCCGTGATCCCGTCAACCGCTATCGCCACCCCCACTACGTCCCAATCTGCCGCGGCTTCGACAGCACGAAGCCGACCGCCGACGCCAATCCAGCAGCAAATGCAAATGCAGCAGGCGCAGATCCAGGCCATGCCCAGACGCTCCGACTTTGTCGTGGGAACCACCGTCCTGATCCAGGTGAGACGACAGCGACGCCGGCCTTGCCTCTGATTTCCCAAAGGACTGATGGTACCCGCGCTGTTTGCTTGGTGTCGCCATATAGAACACGGCCGACTTGGTCGCGTGTGGAGCTCGGAACCTGGTTGGGAAGAAAGGGCGCATCGTGGCGGCGCCGCAGATCTACGGCCAGGAACTCTTCTCGGTCTACATCGACGAGCACGAAGCGCTGTTCCAGGTGCCGTTCAATGCTCTCACGCTGATCGGACGCCCCGCCATGAGCCAGCAGCAGCAGCAGCCGCAAGCGTCGCAGCAAATGCAGCAAATGCAGGCGCAGCTGGCGGCGGCCGCCGGCCGACTCGTGCCCAATCAGATGCTCCGCACGCCGCCCAATGCTGCCGTCTCTGGCGTCCAGGCACTCCGGGCGTCGCGCTCGGCGGAGCAGGTCAAGATGGAGCACTCGTTCCAGCTGCACCGTCTGATGCAGCAGCAGTACCGAGAGATCCAAGTGCTGCAGCAACGCTACGCCGAATGTCGCCTCGTGAACCCGACCGCGCTCTCGGGGATCCAGAAGGAACTGTCCAAGCTGCGACTTGTGCATCTCTCGCAGGTGCAGACGCTCAAGAGCAAGCAGGCGCTGGATATGCTCGGCAAGTGACCAGTGATCAAGTAGGCAAACCCTCCGGATAAGCACCGGGCAATCCACGTGGAAGCGAACTCACTGCGCTTTCGAAGAAGTCTTTCTGTTAATGAATGGACGTGCTGTCACGTTCAACACCTCCCAAACCGCAAGGACCAGCAGCGACAGGCAATTCGACCAAGCTTCAGACGCCTACCATGGCTGCAGCAAGGTAGCGATCCCCCTCGGTCGCCTAGCTCTGCTGCTGATAGTAGCTGGCGTACTGCGCAGAGGAGTAGCTCTGCTGGCCCGCGGCAGCCACAGCGTCGGCCTGAGTGTACGCTTGCGTCCCATATCCCTGCAGCCAAAGCGCGCGCAAAGCCAAAGCGTCAGTACAGATCGTTCCGCTCCACATCCCCATGCAAGAAAAGCGCCGTCTACCAACGACCGATATGCAACATAAAAAATGACGCGAATCGCGCTCCGCCTCCATCTCGCAACATGTGCGCGGCTACTTCCCCGGTCGTAAGAGAGGCCACGGGATCGATCGCCTTGCCAGAAAGCGGGCTGAAGGGCCCACAAGAGGGAGCTTTCGCCCCCTCGAGACCTCGCCTCGAGGCCCCAACCGTACCAAACATTGAATAAATACACAAGCAACTCGGATGGGGGAGTCATGAGGACAGGAAGCAAAGCAGTACCTGGTAGCCTTGATAGTAGGCTGTTGACGCCGCTGTCCCAGTTGCTGGACTCGCGACGATCACCGCTGCTTGCGGAGCTGCATAGCGAGGACGCTTCATTCCGGGGTCGACGTCGGCGCTGTAACCGTGCATTCTGTCACTCCAGTCGGACTGGAAACTCAGAACTTTGAGCACGCGTTCCCTCGGTTGGCCGTTCTTGAGCTTCCAGGCCATTTCCTGCCCGCGTACTTCCCGCACTTTTGCCACATTGTCGGCGTAGGTCTCCACGAATTCGACGTATTGGAACCACAAGTCGTTCTTTTCGTCCATCGTGAGGCTGCAATCGTCTTGGAGTGCAAGCTCATAGACATGAGCAACACGAGACACCAGCTCCTTGTTCGGCACGGTGACATTCACCTCAAAGTGCAGGAAGTTGAGCCAAAGCAGCAGCGACGCGTCGTGTTTCTCCACCGATCGCTCGAACACCGACCGCGCCGAAGCAACGTCGCCCACAGTCTTGTGCAGGAACGTGGCGTACGAAATGGCCACATAGGCATACACGTCCGTCTGGTCCTCGACCGCCTCCAACCCGCGTTCAAACCAGGTCTTCGCCATCTCCACGTCGCCCCTTCGCCGCTCAAAGTTGCAGTAACGCAAGAATGCCTCGGCCAGCTTCGGCGCGATATCAGACAGCACTTTCATGTACGTGTCCTGAGCCTTCTGCAGCTTCTCGTGGGCTTCCAAGAAGGCAGCATACTCGAGGTAGATCGAGGCGCGATACTTGAGGAAGATTGTCACTGCGCGTTGGAACACGGCGTCGGCAGCGTCAAAGCCTTGAACTTTCTCCTTCCACGCGGTGTAGCGCAGCCACATCTCCTCGTAATTGGCGCAAGAGATCAGACAGCGCTCGTACAGCGTCTCACAACGCGCTGTCTCGCCTGCAGCCTCCTCAAAGTCCAAGTAGCTGTGCCAGTTCTTGAGCGCCGCGTCGCTCACGGGTGTCACGTGGAAATAGCTGCGATCAATGCCGGCTTCGAAGGCCTGGCGCCGATAAATGCCCTCCACCGCCTTGTTCTTCTCCGTCTCCACCGCGTTCACGATCTTCACACGCAGCAGCCCTTCGTCCATGAGCTCGTCGTCTTCGTTGCCCACGAGCGCCTTCTGCTCCTCCATCGTGGCCAGCGTCTGCAACTGCTGCGCCAGTACGAACTGGTTGTATTTCTCCCAGAACTCCTCCAGGTTGCGCAGCGGTTGATGCATGATGCGCTTGAACACCTGATTCAGGCGCGGCATGTCGTTCTAGGCAGCAAAATACAGCGGCAGAAGCGTCAAATCAGCATTTGGCGATTCAAATCTGGCTCAGAAACCCAGAAATGAGACTCACGACAATGGTTTCCAGCTGAATGTACAGCTCCCACAACGGACCGGCCATGGGATCAGCTCCACACGCAGTCACGGCACTCTCCAGCGCCCTGCAAACGGTCCACAGCAACAGCAACAACAGTCTGTTAGCACGGATGGAGACCAGGCGATTGTGCTTGGAGGCTGGAGGTGAAAAAAGGAAGGGAATTGAGTCGTACGCTCGCGTTTCCTCGACGGGGCTTTGCAGCGTGTGGATCAGGAACTCGCAGTACTTCATCCACATGTCCACGCTGTGTCGGACGGCCTGCACGCCGCGCTCGTACACCTCGCGCGCCTTCTTTTGAGCCGC
Organism: Nothophytophthora sp. Chile5; assembly: GCA_001712635.2. Classification (NCBI taxonomy): domain Eukaryota; phylum Oomycota; class Peronosporomycetes; order Peronosporales; family Peronosporaceae; genus Nothophytophthora; species Nothophytophthora sp. Chile5. The sequence continues at coordinate 29,667 of MBAC02010918.1, forward strand.
CTCGGGCTCCGCGATGGTCCCCGAGCCGTCCGCTGTCAGCTTGCTCCCCAACGAGTACTCATACTGCGCGTACTGCGGGCATACACAACGTGATAGCGTAAATAAGTGTGTATATCGCCGAACTCCCGTCGTTCACTTCCGTGTGCATACCTTGTTCCAGTAGCCGAAGCACAGCGGGAACTCGACCAGAAAGCGCTCGTACGTGGCCTCCACCGTCTCTCGAGGCGTCGCAGGCTATGACAGCACCAGTTTAAGCCACAACCACCCAGCATAGAGCAAGAACGTCGCGAATGAGTCTATCAGCACGCACAGAGAGCAAGGAGAAGGCAGACAGGCGCTTCTATCGGCAACAGAGGCGCAACAAGCAGCCAGATGACCTACGTCCGTCTGCACGAGCGTCAACAGGCTGACCCACGAGTTGAAGTCCAACGGGTTGTTGGCCACGGCCTCCGTCAACCGCTCCAGCGGCGTCTTGACCGTCAGCACGATCGGAGTCGACGCAGACTTGGCGGCCGCTTCGCCCGCAGCGGCAGGCGCGGCGCCCTCTGCGCTCGTGCCGTTGCCGACGGCCGCGGCGACGTCGAGGTGCGCAGCGGAAGCAGTCGCGGCTGAGGTCTCCATTGCTTTTTGGTCGGATACCAGGGCAAATGCGGGTGGCGGGGGCTCAGGAACAAAGGCCTAATGCATGACATCCGTTGGATCGTGTCGTTGACAGCTGTTTGCCGTGCAGATCGCCAGACGGGATGTCACGACATTGCAGTTTACAGTCGCGTTGGCTCATTTTAAATAGGGCGTATCTTCGTGCGGACACTTGATTTACGAGGCACAACAACACTCTTTATGGAACCAACGATCTGTAGCATCAGACGTCAAATAGGGTTCTGCTAATAATTGACGGAGCGTCGGCCGCAGCACCGCTCTCGAACGCCGAGCAGCACGCCGAGAGCGAGCAGTCCGCCGCACACGGCGGCGGCGAGGGAGTCCGTGAACGTGTGCACCACCATGTAGCCGAGGACCACGGCTGGTATCACCGAGATCAGCACAATCAGCGGCATGCCGCCAGGAACTGCACGGGAAAAGCACGAATTGGACATGAGTCAGAGCGCTGGAAGAGCAGGTCAGGCAGCACTTGGACGACGAACCTTTGGCGGGGCGAGGCATGTACGGCAGTGACAGCCGCAACTTGAGCGCGACCGCGAGGATGAGCAGCTGGACGAGCGCGGAGAAGGTGTTGGTCAGCCGCAGCAGCAGGTCGAAGCTGCAGGCCGTGGCGATCACCACGAACAGGAGACTGAAGAAGATGGAGACATGGGGGCTGCCAAACCGCCGATTCCGTCTGCAAAAGCACGCACAAGCACGAGCAAAGAGTGGTGAATAACTGCACCATGACTCAATGTTGGGCGAAGACCAGCATTCGACAGAGCAGCAGAGCCATTTACCTTCGCAGCATCGACGGGGCCAGCGAGACCTCGGCCATGCCGCTGAGCTGGTGGCCCTCGCAGAAGACCCGCGTCAAGTACATGCCCAGCAGCCCAACCACCGTGGAGAACACGATGACGCCGTGGAGGAAGGAGCCGCCGATCGTACTAGCCAGCGCCACGAACGACCAGTCGTCTCGGTCGACCCAGCCCCTCCGCGTGGCCGTGTAGGACGCTAGCATGGGCAAAAGGTACAGCATGTACACGAGCACGTACGCGAAGTAGATCGCGTGCGGGAACGTGCGGGCCGGGTTCCGCACGCGGCCGCCGAAGGTCGAAATGAGGTGGAACCCATCGTAGCTCCAGAAGAGCGTGTTGGCGAGATCGATCCAATCTATTGTCTTGCCCGTTGAGGTATCGATGCCTGTGACTGTGAACGTTTCATGCGCGTACCCCCACACTGTGAGCAGCACGTAAGGCAGCAGCACGGCGACCAGGAGGATCGCCAGCGTCGTGTAGGAGACCGCACGAGCACCCAGCAGACTCGGGACTGTCAGGACTACTGCGACCGCAGCCTTGATGAAGAATGCGGACGCGTCGGACAGCGAGAAGCCAAAGGAACTGGCGAGCATGTTGTACGCCAGCGCGATGCGATAGACACGGCTGAACACGCCCGAGACCCAGCCCCAGTAGCCCGCCTGCAAGCCCGCCACCGGTCCGAAGGCGCTCAGCACCCAAATCACGTAACCTCCGTCCTCAGGGAGAGCCGAACAGAGCTCAGCAAAGATATAGGCCATAGGCCCGCTGACCAGTAGCGGCCATAGTACGACGCCTAGTGTTCCGGTGACTGGGTCGGTCGCGATGATCGTCTCTGGGCCGAGAGGACCGCCGCAAATCTGCACACGTAGCGGGATCCATTCCCACACAGACGTTAGGCCACTTTACTATAATGGAGGATAGATCAGCCATCGCAGGCAACTCACGCAGAAGAAGCAGACGGCGGTCACGCTGGCTGTGCCCATGACCCGGAGATGGAAGATCTCCACTTGTGTCTCCGGATTCCGAGGTTTCCGCTGTCGCGATCGCGCTAGGAAATCGACCGATTCGAAGTCGTCGTCGTCCAATGTGATGCTAAAACAATACACCCGCACTCTTGTGAGTCCAACTGGCGCAGAGCAAGGCACACGTCACTGCCCAGCTCTCCGAGGGAGTTCGCACCTGTTGTCGTGGTTGTGGTAGGCTGGCTCCTGAGCTAGAGGAGGAGGCGGCCGCTGCGCGTGCGGCTCCGGGACGTCCGTGCTGAGATGGATGCCGTTGCTCATCATGGCGAAGTCGTCGTCGAAGTCGAAGCCGTCGCTGTGAAGGTGTTCGCCGGTGCGTAGCATGTGTTGGTCAAGCGTGGGGTTGTGGTCCATGATGGCGTCCGAGCACCACCGCCCATGAAGCGGAATGTCGTCTGCTGGCAGCGCAAACAGCCCTGGAGGCGACGCCGTGTTGCTTGGAGGCAAGTCGCAGCGCGGAGCGTCGGAGCTGCGCCACACACCGCCACTCGTATTGTAAGCGGAGGCGCAGGAACTTCGTTCGCTTCTGGGAAATGAGGAAGGTCTCCGGCAGCAGCAGCGACCTTGACGCCGGCGAAGTCGCGGGCCACATGTGTTGATCTTCGCGTGCAACGCCGGTGCACTTCGAATCTTCAAAAGCCGCCCATCCCCGAGTTTTACCTCTCGAACGTTATATCTGCAAGTGCCACGACCAGACGTCGTGGCCCAGTCCCTGCTTGCACGACCTGCAGAAATAGATGCAAAAAGATAAAAAGGAAATGAGCCGATACCGATTGCAAATGCCACCGAGCCCAAATAGGTGCCACGTCTCGGTACAGTACATCGGCAAAAGTGGTCAGCAGCCAGCCGCGCGATGCGGCCACCAACGCAGACATCAGCTCGTGTGTGTGGGAATGCAGTCTGCAAATTGCATTGCAAAGGCCGTGAAGTCAGGCCTAACCGGACGCAAGTAAAATCCCACTAAAAAAAGTCGGTTCTTCTTTGCAAGTGGGACAGGCAAAAAGATTCGAGCACCGATAAACATCAACTTCGTGGTAGCGCTCCGCCAGCTGGAGAATCTTGGAGCTGTTTGCTGGGCGAGGTGATATCACTGATACACGCCCTCTACTGTTCATCACGAGTTTATGCGAGCGAATTGAAGTGAAACCAGCCAGTTGCTTGTCATTTGCTTGACCAAACGACTGACAACACGCCGAATCTCACAATTCTGCTCGCGCTAACGGGTTCACCGCCCTGCTTGAGCGAATCCTGTTGAGCTCGAATATCATCCGACCTCCGCGGCGCGACGCTGTGAGGGGGCGTTTCCCCCTCACTGCATGAACAGTGTGCTTGCTTGTCTTTGCAAGCCAGGCCATTCAACACTGGCTCCGATCTGGCGCGTGCTGGTTGTCCCCAACATGTTCCTGCTGCTTCGGTCCACCGCCTCGTCATACCGGTACCTTTGTCGTCTACCGCCAAGCGCTCGTTTGCAATGGCTGGTGATGGTGGCGCTCCAAAGTCTTCCCATTTTTCCGCTCCAAGTTTGACCAACATAAAAATATGGTGTTCCCCACCAAATCGGGTTGACAGCAACAGCAGCTGCTACGATATGAAACTGCAGCAATGCGACGTGGCGAAGAAACCCAATTGCGCAAAAATACCACATGTCCTGCTGTGGAATGGAGCTACATATGTGTAGCATTGCTCGTTGATGGCGGACTGCGTGGTGGCATTTTGAGTGTGGTGTGTTAATACCTGCGCCGAGCTCAAAACCTTGAGATAAACTATGCAGTATACAGTACAAACGTTGCTGCAAGCACTTCCTCGAGCATAAAAGAAAACGGGGAACACGCAGCGCACGGATCCGTAGCGCGCGTTACTACGGCAGTGCGGATGTTTGCAGCGAGGTGATCGCAGTTTTGTACTTGGTAGCTGAGCACTCATGACGAACTGGCAAAGCACTACATCTGGCAGCTGAACTGGTAGGGCTCACAATAGTCCCTGGTGCAGAGCGGAGGTCCGATGTGTTGGTTGATTTATGGGGAAACAGTCATTTTCGGTATTTACCGGTTTGTCAGCGGGTATTGAAACATTCACTTTATGGTATACAGTATACACCCGCTCCAAGGAATGTCGTACAGCAAGTAACAAACGAGTATACATATACACATAGCACAACCCCATCTCTTCGTTTTTACCAATCATAGCGCAAGGAAATACGTTTCAACCAATCCATGCTCATCCTCGACGAGGAGTGGTCGCAGCGGCAGACCATCACTCTTTGGTTTCCTTTCCCAGCTCGACTTGACTGGCAACCAGAAAACGAAGGCGACGAAGAGCAAGCGAGCATGCGGTACTTGCGCGCCAAGGGCATCCGCAAGGCGCTGCGCCAGTTCCACTTCCTGTGCGGCATCAAACCGCCGTACAAGGTGCGTCTCCTGGTGCTTCCTACGCGTTTGGGCGCTGAGCTGGGTCAGTTATTTGAAGAGAACGCGTCGAGCTGACCACTTATGCTGCTGTCTGTCTGCAGGTGTTGCTGGATGGAAACTTCATCGCCATGTGCGTGCAGATGAAGGTGGACATCCACGAGCGTTTGCCCAAATATCTGCAGGTGAAGGCGCACGAGTGCGAGTTCTACGTGCCTCGTGCCGCGTTGGAGGAGCTGGAGATGCTGGGCGAGACCACGCGCGAGGCCTTCGAGCTCGCGAAGACGTTCAAGGTCGCGGAGGTGTACAACCAAGCTAAGAAGAAGACAACGGAGGAGGGCAAGCCGTCTGTGGATGTCTCGAACGTGATCCAAGCGATCATAGGCGAGCGCAACGAACGCAAGTTCGTCGTGTGTACGCAGGAGGTGGAGCTGCGTAAGGCGCTGCGCTCAGTGCCGGGCGTGCCGCTGATCTACCTGAACCGGTCGGTGCTCGTGTTTGAAGACATCTCGCGTGCTACACTGGCTATCGTTCGTCAGGAGGAGAAGGCCAACATGTCCAAGCTGGACGTGAACGAGAAGCGAAAGCTGGAGCAGATGGAAGAGGGCGGCCACGATGGAGAGACGTACGCTGAGCAACAGCAGCGTCTGACGAAGAAGCGCGCAAAGGGCCCCAATCCGCTGTCCATGAAGAAGTCCAGCAAGAAGAAGGTTCGCGCCAAGAAGAAGAAGGACTGAGCGGCAGCCTTGCGGTATTATATGTATCTGCTACCGATGCCATCGCGATGCTCTGCTGCCACTTATTGCTACTTACCCTTCTCCTGGTGGCACTTAATTAGAATTCTTTGTCCCACTGGCTGCCGTCATCCTTGTACGAGGACGCCGTGCCGGCATCGCTGTCGCTGATGTCATCGAACTTAGATGAATCCAGTGGGTCCGTGAGCTTGGGCCGGTACGGAGCCTGCACCTTTTTCTTCAGCATAGCGTCCCAGTCGAGCGTCGCAAACCACAAGTGTGAGCGAATGGCACGGGCTCCGCCGTGGGCGAGTCCCAGTCGCCTGGTAAGGTCGCGCTCCAGCAGCTTGGAGATGATGTCGCGGCAAGGGACGCTCACCCATGCAGGGAACTCGAGCTTTTCCTTGACGATGTTGCGACAGATCTGCATCTGGTCGGCTTGAGTTGTGCCTGCGAACGGCGAGTGACCCACGACCATCTCGTAGATGAGTATGCCCAGTGCCCAGTAGTCGACGCCGCGATTGTGACCTTTGCCCAGCACCAACTCCGGGGCCAAGTACTCGGTTGTGCCACACAGTGTGTACGTTCGGTCGTCCACGACCTTCGCGAAGCCGAAGTCGACCACTTTGAGGTAACCCTGCGGGTCGAGGAGAAGGTTCTCGGGCTTCAGATCCCGATACACGATGTGCTGCTCGTGCATGTACTCGAGGGCCATGAGCACGTGGCTCGCGTAGAACCGTGCGTGGTCGTTGGGCAGTCGGCCTGGGGACGTGGGCGTGCAGTGCAGGTACGTGAACAGCTCTCCGCCCTGGACGAACTCGATGAGCATGTACAGTTTGGTGGCGTCCTTGTACGTTGTGAAGAGCTTGAGCAGGAAGGGGTGGTTGCACTGTGCCATGACGGATTTCTCGTTCAGCACGTTCTTCTGCTGCTTGTAGGCCACGACCGAGGCCTTGTCAAGCACTTTGAGCGCGTATGCAGCGCCTGTGGGCTTGTGCTTTGCGAGTTTCACGCGTCCGAACGTGCCTGATCCGAGCGTGCGCAGCACCTCGAGCTCCTCCAGCCTGATCTGCTGCTGCTGTTGCATCTGTAGAGCGTTCTTGCGCTCCTCTGCCTCGCGGTTCAGGAACTCCTGTAGCGGACCCAGCAACTCAACGAACTTGGCCTGGTCGAGCGACAGACACTCCAGCGGACCGTTCGCGACAACGTCGGCCTGGCGTGGCTCACCGTGCAGTAAGGACATCTCGCCGAAGAAATTGCCAGTGGACAGCGTGGCGACCTGCCTCTTTTCCATGACAGGTGCGCTCTTGCTGTTGTTTTCTGGGTTGATGACCGACTTCTTGACGATTGCTGAGCCACTCTTGATGATGTAGAACGTCGTGCCGTGGTCGCCCTCCTTGAGCACATACTCCCCATCAGAGAACGACGCCGGCTCTAGCGCTTGGAAGAGCTTGTCCTTCTCTGACGGCGAAAGTATCTTCAGCAGCGGGATCGACTGAAGCACTCGCATGCTCATGTTGTGGTCGATCACTTCTCGCAGGCTTCCCAGTAGGTCGTCGAAGGCTTGGCGGTCAAGTGCAATGAGCGTCACATCTGTCTCCGCAGTCACATTTGCGGCCCGAGGCTCGTGCGTCATGAGCGCTCGCTCACCGAAGTAGTCGTTCTCTGTGAGCCGCAGCGACTCCATATCGCCAGCGTCAGAGCACACGACAGCGCCGTTCTTGATGATGTACAGTACGTTGCCCCGCTCGCCCTTCTTGATAATCCGCTCACCCTTCGAGAACTTGACGATTTGAGCGGCTTCAGCCAGCTGACTCAGCTGCGTCTCGGTCAGCGCGTGCAGCAGCGTCACCTTGCGCAGCGCGTTCTTGCATTCGTCGATCTGGTCGGATTGGATGCGCGCCACCAGCCGCCTGAAGGTCACGCGGTCCAGCGCCCAGAGCCGACCAGCCTGGCAACAAGTCACAGTGGCGGTGCGCGGGCAGTTGTAGACCAGCGCCAGCTCGCCGAATGTTGCGCCACGCTGAACCGTGTTGACCGTGGTGCCGTTCACCACGATGGAGAAGGAGCCGTTCTCAACGACGTAGAAGTAGTCGCCTGTGTCTCCTTCCGTGATGATGACTTCGCCGACGGAGGTCGATTTCTCGGCCATGAAGTCCACGATGGCGTCGATTTCGGAGCTGCCGATGGTGTAGAAGAGGAAGTTGTTGACCAGTGACTGCCGAATGATCTCAGCGGACTCAGCCGACTTGCTCACACTCGGGAGTTCGAGGGGGGCGTCGAATTGGACGCTTTCGCCGAAGATGTCGCCGCGACGCTGCGCTGCCTTGCGCTTCTCGCGCATGATCATGCTCAGTTTGCGTTCTGCAGCAGTGGTCGCCACGACAAAAGGAGGAGCGACGGTCAGAAATCCGCTGAAGAGTATGGCGATGGAGAATGCAGGAAAGTGGAGACCTACCGACGGCATACTCGGTGACGACGGGGTCGAATGTCTCGACCACTTGAGTTGGCACGGAGTTGACGCAGCCCATGTTCGCTGTGAGGACTCGAGACTACCCACCCCAAAGCAAGAACGACAGAACTCCAGAGATCCTGTTTCGGGACCGGGCTTCGCGAAGTGAATGCCAGACTGAGCAGCCAGCAGAGTGTGTGGTCCCTCAAGACGTGGAAAGTTGGTGTCGTGCATGTCATCCTCGATTTCTGATCGCTTGGTTTCCGTTGCGAAGCCACATCCAGGATATCGAAGGTACGTGTGCGTCTTCCTAAGATGGGGCGACTGTTGTTTGCGAAGTCTCCTTATCGCTCGACACCCTTGGCCCAGGGCTGGCCAGCTATTTCCAGAAGCGTCCCATGTCATCCCACGGAGTTTGACAATAGCATGAGACCGACGTTGGCGTGTCGCTGTTCCTTGCAAACTGAGCTGATGAGCCTCAAGCTCAACTACAAGGCGATGCAGCTTCAGAATTGACGGCAAGCTCTGTGAAAGGGGCTTATTAATAGCGACGGACGCCCATGGCGTCTTGTCCGGTCACGTCGAAACGATCAGACTGGGTGGCTGACTGTCTTGATCGACAGCTCGAGTCCTTCTAGAGCGTGAGCATGAACTCTCCTGTCTGTCTCGCAAGCTCGAGTGCTTCGAGTATGGACGCCGACACGAAGTCTGAGCACTTGCGGCAGCCGAGTCTCCCTCTGCTCGAGGATGACGCCGATAGCTTCATCTACGAAGACGATGGCGAGTCGAACGATGGCGACGCGGATGCGGAACTGTGTCTGTATGTGCAGCGTCTCGAGAGGGAGAAGCGCGAGCTCGAGAGCGAGGTTCAATCGCTGCGCGACGAAGATGCGAGTCTGAAGGTCAAGCTACAGGCCACCGAGCGGCGCGTCGAGATGCACGAGGCCTCGCTGCAAAATGCCATGAACACCAGCGACGCTTTCCGACAGGAGAAGGACGTGGTGCTGGCATTGCAAGCAAGTGAGCGGGAGCGGATGGCGACACTTGTGGCTCTGCTCGAGGAAGCGCAGAACCGCTACGAAGACGCAGAGCGTGCTCGTCAGAGCGCGATCTTCAAGCTCAGCTCTCTACAGGCCGCCAAGGCGGATGCAACCAGTCTGCAGCTGCTTCCACCAAGCCCCACAGCCCACACGAGTCTACGACACGAACCGACCGGGATGTCCGACAACTTCGGCAAGACAGCACTGGACTTTGGCGAGCGGATCGAGAAGTACAAGCGCGACATCGAGCTGCTTCGCCAGCGACTCGCACTGGCGGAGGAGCAGGCGGCTGAGCGACAGAGGATGGCTGTGTCTCTCGCGCTGCAGGATGCACAACTGGACTACTCGGATGTCGTAGAGCGCACGCAAGTGGAATGCGAGCGTCGACTGAACGAGTGGCGGCATGAAGAAGCGGTGCGAGCGAAGGAACAGGAACGCGCTGTGGACGAAGACCGATACAGCATCCGTCTGGAGATGAAGCACGCAGTGCAGCGCACGCTGATCGACCAGCGGGTTGCGTATCTACAGACCCAAGCGGAGCTTACAGCCGGGCCCTACAGTCTTCGCGCACACCCAGAAAGCGATTTCTCCATCGGAACGCTGGACGAAGTGCTCGTGCGGATGCAGCTCGAGCAATTGCGTACACGCCGCTTTGAAGCGCTCAAGAAGACGCTGCTCATCCGTCGAGCCAAGTTGGACCAAGCGGCCAAGGAGCTCTTCTGTCGCTGGAAGATCCAGACCTCCAACACCAGAATCCTGCGACTGAACGCCGTGCTGCACATGCATCGCATCGTGCTGCACCTCGAGATGCGCAACAAGTTGACGTTCTTCAGCGAGTGGAAAGCCAAGACGCGGCAACTGCAAGCGCACAGCTTTCAAAAGCAGGCACTCTCGTGCTGGAACCGGATGCTGGCGGTCGAGCGCATCAGCCACGTCATGGAGCACGCAACGGTACGTTAATTGCCATTGAGAGCGTATGCTGCTTCTCTTGCTCTAGCTGCTCCGTGGTTCATAACCGGCACTGCATGTTGACTGCGAAGGTGAAGCGAACGGCGTCGTACTTCCATCGCTGGCGGCTGGAGACGAGCGGAGGTAACACCAGTAAAGACGCTGCGGCGAAAGCTACCGCCGCCATTGCAGGAAGCGACGAAGAAGCCATGTTGTCGTTGCAACAAGAGATCAAGAAGCTGCACGACCAGCTGGCGTCGTCGAAATCCGAGGCCTGGCGGTACAAACGACAGCTCTTGAAGCAATTTCTCTAGGTATGACGAACAAAATGGCCAACATGGCTTCATTTTGGATCCGGATACAAAAACGAAAGAGATCGCAACTAGGACATGGCTTCACTTCGAGGACTGACACTCTTTTCAGCTTTCAGAGGTCACTGCGAGCACGAGCTCTCCACCCGCTACTCTCCCAGTCATCCACGATAGCCTGGGTACCCAGGTGCCGCCCCGCCGCGCGGCGCCGTTGAAGGCTGTTGACCGTAGCCTTGCGGAGGGTAGCCCTGCTGGGGAGGGTATCCGCCGTACCCTTGTTGCGGTGGATACCCTTGTTGCTGCGGTGGGTATCCCTGTTGTTGCGGTGGGTATCCCTGTTGCTGCGGTGGGTATCCCTGTTGTTGCTGGGGATATCCCTGTTGTTGCGGTGGGTATCCTTGTTGTTGCGGGGGATATCCTTGCTGCGGATAGCCCTGCGCAGGATACCCTTGCGGCGGCGCGAACCCTTGCGGTGGCTGCTGGCCGTACCCTTGCGGCGCTTGCTGCTGTTGCTGGCCTTGATCGGGGTATTGCTGCTGCACTGGCATCGCAGGCGTCGCTGTCGAGGGCGGAGCATCAGCACCAGCAGCTGGAGTTGGAGCTGGCGCCTGCTGCGGAGTCCCCGCCGAGCCCGGCACGGCGCTCTCGGATGTGGGCTCGGCGAACATTTGGTACGTGGGCGGTAGCGACGGGTTGGGGGCGAGTCCACGCACTTTCATGTACTGGCACAGCTGGCTGGGGATCTCCGCCAGCGTCTCCCTCGTCAGGGCATCCGGATACCCGGCGAAGCGGCTGTACGGCACGAATTGGACACTGCAGCACACGACATCACGACGGAAGGAGAGATGTTACACCACGGAGTGCGAACCAAGCCGATTAGCAACAAGAGAGCGTACATATCACGCGTAGACGTGCGGCCATTGCTGCCACGAAGCCTCTTGCCGTCGCCATCCAGCGCATCCATCGTCGAAAAGTCGGCGAGCCCCACACCAATGATCACAATCTACAGGATGTCGACAGTGTGGACGTTTAGTATCCAAAACCAAACACACACACACCAGTGGCTATTTGATGGCCCTACCGAGAGCGGAGACGTGTGCGACGCTTCAACCAGTGCGTCGATGGTGGCCTGCATGTCCATAATCGCGCCATCTGAAGAAACAACGCATATCATCGGCGATTAGGAGCAGTACAAACAAATGATCCGAGTTGCAAGCAGGTTGGTCTACTGGCGGTTGATTCCGTACCCGTGATGATCAACAGCACGAAGTACTTCTGCTTGCGCGGATCGCTCAGTTGCGCCGCGATCCGCATCGTCTGGCGGATGACCCTGTCCACGAACCGCACGATTACACGCAGAATCGTCACAACAGGCTTCAACCAGAGCGCAACAGACGCAGGCAGCGGCTTACGGGGCGAAGCAGGTTGGTCCATGAAGCCGAATATGTCCGAGCGACGACGTGTAGAGCTGTCATCGCAATGCGTCACATGCAACGAGAGGCAGCACAACGTGAGGAAATCAACTCTGCGGCCGCTTTCGGATCGAATAAGCCAACGTAAAACGTACCTGAAGCACACCCTGCGAGCCGGCAACTTCGGGATTCGACGGGTTCAAGTTCAGCGGGAAGCAGTGGTCCACGTTGTGCGCTCCGGGTGGAATGCCACCAAAGCCGTAGACCGGGAACTGCTTGTCCGAGTCGTACTCCTGCAGAATCGAGACCGTCGCCGAGATCGCGTGTTGGTACTGGTTGGGCCCACGAGGGTCGATGAAGTGCAGACTGTAAAGTGATTGAGGCACCAACGTTAGCGCATCCGATTAGGAAGATCCACGCAGAAATAGCGCTACAGCGCACAGCTTAAGCAGGGTCGACGCACCTGCGAGGGTCGTTCGGAGGCCCGTTGGACGCCGTGTAGTCGATGGCGATCACCAGATTCATCTCGAGACCGCCACGAACTGCCGCCCATTCACACATTTCGCATCGTTAGTAGGCAGAAACGCAGTCGAGGGATGATTGAAAACGAGATCGGAGTCCACGTACGGAAGTCGATGAAGGTGTGCTCGCGGTAGATCTCCAGCTCGGAGGCTACGAGCAAGCCCGCGTTCGTGTACTTCTTGCCCTTCTTCTTCCGCAGAGCCTCGTTGTGCAGGACGAAGTTGCTCCCGCGCTTGGCGAGCAGCTCCTCCAGCGTCGTGTTCACCTGGCCAATGAGCTCCGACCGGCCACTGCGGTCCTCGTCGAACACTTGCAGACTGAGACCGCGGCGGTAGTCGCCGTTGCAGAGCTGCTGCAGCGGCAGACTGAAGGGCCTCCAGTTCGGGTTGAGGTTGTTGTCGATGGTCTCGGTCTTGTGCACCTGCGTCCACGAGCCGTTGTCTTCGCGCAGGCGACTGAGCACCAGGAATGGGTCGCTCTTGCTGAACATGCCGTCCATATTGGCCAGGCCCGAGGCCGAGAAGCGCATGCGCACCGCCTCACTGGACGCCTTGGCCTCCTCGGCCTTCACCAGCAGCGAGCCCTGGTGCTTGGACGTGTGCTTGCCGCGCGTCAGCAAGAACGACCCGCTCTGGCCTGGCGCGCCCATGAGCTGGCCCAGCGAGAACTCGGCGGCGCCGATGAAGTCCTGGTCCTTGAGCTTAGCGGCCTTGTCGCTGTCTTGGTCGTACACCTCCACCTTGAGCTGCTGCTGGCTCTCGAAGTAGTACTCCACCAGGAAGAGCTTGGTCCATTTGGGGCTCAGGTTGTCCTTGAGCGACTCCGTCTGGCCGAGCTTCGTCCAGCTCGCGCCGCCTAATGCCACACGAGAATAGTGCAGTGCATTAAAGCAAAGCATCGCAAGGTTAGTACAAAGGCGCGTCCGTCCTCGTCAGCAAGGACTGTGTGCGTACTGCGGAGGTAGAGGACGGCGAACGGGTCGGACTTCGAGATGAAGTCGCGGTTCTTCAGGTCCTTGGCGCTCAGCGACAGCTCCACGGACGACGTGGGGCGGCGCGCGTGCGCGGGGGGCGGCGCTCCAGCGGCGTACATTAGGGAGAATTGCTGCGAAGGTTGACTAAATTTTAATCACGGCAAATCCTGCCAGAAAGTGAGCCATGGTTGTGGGTACGAATCAGAATTTCTGGGCGAGGGTCGAATACCGGTATCGTTGGGTGGGGTCCATCAGTACCGGTACAGGTTGATGCCGGTACGGTACCACGAGTGTCGGTAATATCCCGGTATCCACTAAGTTAAGTCGGCCCAGTTAACTGTGGATATCCGATACTGTTTCGAGCGTCACGTATGTAAGTGCCGGGGCTCCGACAAAACACACTGCGAACACCTGTTCGCACATGTCTCAGGTATGGACTTTAAACAGGCAGTCTGTTGGAACGAGGATCGTTTCGGTGGCATCTGGGAAACTACCAGATCCGGCAAGTGCTCAAGCGCTTCAATACAGCATCATGATGTTGGTCGCATGGCTGGCTGTCCGGGAACTACATAGTTATCGCATAGCAACGCGATTCGCTCTCTCATTGGGTTTTCGACCTATAATTAGAGATGATTTACTTAATATTCGAACGCGGTACTTGTTGCCGCATACAAAGTTTAGTACATGTTCAGCTGATGGCTGTTCCGTTAAAAACAATTGGAAAGCGCTGAGGCCATATCACCGAAGGCACGCTGCTGGCGCGCTTGTGCCCAGCAGGTGAGGACACGAACATCTACACGGCCGCCAACACCTTAGATGAGAGCTAACAGGCTTTCTGATGGTACTAATTGCATCGTTGTCAGGCACGTACCGGATATACTCAGCTTTTCGCTTTCCCCCAACTTGCCTCCTTACAGACACTATCGCCTGGTAAACCTGGGGTTCCTTGCTGTTGAGCATTTTCTTTCGCCTCAGCTTCTGCCATATTTCGCCGCCTTGGTGGCTCTGAGTTGAACCGAGCGAAGAAATCTTCCCCATCCGGGTTTGGTGTGTTTGGCGGAAGGAATTTGCAAAGAGTTGCGCAAGCGACAGGGGGGCCGCCAAGCGACAGGGGCCGCCAAGCGACAGGGGTCGCCGAAGACGGAACGGCCCCGTGTTTCTCGTTACGGGCGCGTGCGTGCGCTGTTTCGTTCGGGCGTGTTCTTCCCGGCCTCCCCTCTCGCAGCTCCGCTTGCAAAACCCAAGACAGAGCCGAACCCTACAGATAAGAAGCTCCGTCCGCTCGTCCGCTCGTCCGCTCCCCAGTGCCGAACAGCCGGACGTCCCCAGACCCCGAAACGAAACATAAAGCAACAGCAAACACGGAGGAGCCGACTCTCGCGCTCCCTCGCCTCGCCGCCATGTTGCCCGGCGGCCCAACCAACCAGCGTCTGCCCCTGCGGCGCGACGGCCCCGTCCCCGACAGAGTGTGGGCCCAGGCCATCCACGCCGTGCTGGACCGCCGTCTCAGTCTGCGCGCCGCCGCGCAGCTCCACGGCCTGCAGCTCACGGCGCTGCACCGGCTGGTGCGCCAGCATGCGCCTACGCAGCTCCGCTCCGCCCCGTCCGCCGCCGCCAGCCCCGGCTCCAGCTCTCGCTCGCCCCCTAGCGACAACGACAACGACCGCTACGTGTTCCCTCGACTGAACCCGCTGGCCCTGGAGCAATGCTCCCACGCCAGTGGCTCCAGCCACGGGTCGCCACCGCCGCCGCCGCCGCTCGAGCCGATCAAGGCCATGACGCCAGTCTGGGAGCTCACGCCAGAGCGCAATGACGAAGTGGTGGCTGTGCTGCGCGAGCAGTCGCGTCGCCAGCGCCGCGACGTGATGTATCGCCCGCCGCAGCCCGCCAGCAAGCGCTTCAGCGAGCAAGTTTATGAGCGACACGACGACGGTCGACGCTCCGAGGGCTACGCGGACGAAGACATCGCCAACGTGGTGCGCATCTTCGCCAGTCGCAACGGCCGACGGCCACTGGCTGCGGACTTCCCGTCCACGCGCTGGGTCACGGCTTTCAAGCGCGACAACGGCTTCGTGGACGTAAGCGCCATGAGTCGCAGCCTGCCCAGCAGAGCGCAGCAACACGAGCAGGTCGAGTACGACGACTTCGAGCAGCAGCAGTACGAAGGAGAGCAGCGCGACGACCAGATGCGCTGGACTCGCACCGAGGATAACCGCAATTACCGCCAGCCGCCGCCCCATTCACCACCACAACCGCCTCCAATGCAGCAGAATCTCCAATGGAGGACCAAGCCGCAGCGCATCTCGTACCTCAGTGACGACACTGAAGACGTCCCTAGACGTCAGGACGGCCAGCAGCAACGGCAGAAGTACTATCCGCAGAGAGAGGAGGCCAGCAAGTATCGTCGCAGCCCAACGGCAAGCGTCAGTAGCCGAGCCAGCTCCGACGGCAGCAAGAGCGAGCGCTACTACAACCAGAGCAACACGGTGCCTGCCAAGGTCTGGGAGAGCGCCATGGAGGCCGTGGCCATCCACGGCATGAGTCTGCGCAACGCCGCCAAGGCGCACGGCGTGCACTTCGCGGCGCTGCATCGCCGCCTGAAGAAGCGCCAGCAACGCAAGCTCAGCTCCCCCTGCGACCCCAACTACATCCCGTTCGAGGACGAAGCGGGTGTCGTGCGCGTGATCCACGCTCGTGCCGAGATGGGCGTGCCGCTGACCTTCGCCGAGCTGGATGATCTGCTCAAGCGGACGGCGCTCAAGCACCGCTCGGGGCTACCGGACGACATCGCGCTGGCGCTGGTGCGCAAGTTCCAGTCCCGCGTGGAGCAGTCCGTTCGCCACTTGGTTGCCGACTGGCCGCTGCCGCCGGTCAACGTACTCTACCAGCTCCGCGACACCAGCAACGACGATGACGACATGGCGGCTGCAGCCACTGCCCCCCAACGTGGCGGCAATGGCGCGTCAACATCAAGCACCAGCGGTAGCGGCAGTGGGCGCACCAGTGGCGAAACCGGATCTCTCTCGCCTTCCGGGTCGTCGCCGTCCTCTCCTCGTGACTCCGAGAGCATTTTAGCGACAGCGAGAGTCGCGGGGTCGTCGACGTGGTGCAATGACCGCGACAACAATGAGGACAACGACATGGACGGGGAAAACGGCAGCCGCCACGAGACCGCGACGTCGTTGTCGTCCGCTGCTGGCAATGACGCAACAGCCAGCCGCCAGTACGCGATCCTCCGACTCTGAGGGCTGCGCACTTGTGTGTCATCCTCCCCCAGTGAAGCCCGTGAGGCTGCAGAGCTGCTCACTCGCGTGCAATGTGTCGTAGTTCGTAGTTTATAATGCACGCGCTAACACGAGCCACTGCAGCTTGTAAATCCGGAGCAACTCCATACTAGCTGCAAGGCATCTCTCTCTCCCTCAATCGAGCGCAGCGTGTGGCAATCCGCCTACTCCAGCACGAGCGCTCGCAGTTGCTGCGCGGTGAGCGGTCGCTCCAGCTGCGCCACGTCCTCGTCCCGCAGCACGGCGTGTCTGTACGTGCCCAGCGGCGTCGCGAGGTTCGCGCAGGCGAAGAGCGTCTGTCCGCCGTTGGCGACCAGCGAGTCGGCCTGCACCAACGTGCTTGATGCGCAAAATGACAGCACAGCCACGTTAGTATTGCCACTCTGCAGCCGACAAGTGGCCGCAACAGGCCGGGCAATGAGGAGCGACGCACCTCTGCGTGGTGAGGATGGAGGTGGGCGCGCCGTCGCTCGTGCTGAGCGCCAGCCACAGCCGCAGCATGCGCGCGCGCGCTTCCTCTCGATCCATCCTGAAGATCGGGAAATGGTATTTTCAATCACGAAAACAAGAGAGAGAAAGACGATGATTGGTGGAAACCAGGCGTGAAATAAGCAACTAAGACATCTAATTGGATAGAGGCAACGTTAAAACGTTTTGGGACGCCTGCCAGCTCAGGCTTGCGCTGCACGAGCATGCAAGCACGCGTCGATCCGCTCCAGGTCCTGCTGCAGCTCGCGACGTCTCTCCTCCTTCATGGTGGCTGCCTCCGGCCCGAGGAAGAGGATCGCTTCCAGCTCTTTCTCCGAGGCGGCCGCGACCGCCAGGACGTCCTCAGCCGAAACGAGCCCCTTCTTGTGGGCCGCGAGCGCTGCCCCTGCGTACGTCGCGAAGAATTCCACACCCTGCCTGCAAATGCGCAGCATATAAGCATAGTCAGCGACCCAACCGCGTTGTTCAGCTATGAAATGGCGCGGACTTACGCGGCGTAGACGCTCTTCCGCCCGCCGTCGCCGGTCCTGGCGAAGATGGGGTTCACGTTGTGGATGAACGTGGCCAGCACTTGGTCCGGACAGCTCTCCAGCAGCCGCGACGCCAACAGAGCGTCACCTTGACCGGAATCCCCGACGAACACGAACTTAAACTCGGGGAAAAGAGACGCGAACCGCGTGAAGTTGTCCAGCTTGAGGCTGGCGATCTTCTCGTTGCTCACGAGGCCTTTCACCGAGCCATTGAGCACCGTGACGTTGGGCACGCCCAAGCTCTTGAGATGCTGCAGCGTCAAGTACCGACCGACGCTCAGCCAGCCACGAGGCCTCGCTGTGAGGAACGTGATGGACGGATGCACTCTGTCGCCCTTGGCGTCCTGTGTGAACCCGTGCGAAAGCCGAGCGAACAGATCCGAGACCCCTGGGTACGGGATGTGAAGCGGATAGCGCCGATCGATCCACCCGGGGAAGAGCGTGTCGTCGATGTCACTCACGACCTTCACGAGGTTCGGCTGTTGCTCTTTGACCTTGAGACTCTCAATCGCAATGTGCTGCATCATAGTGACGACTTCGGTCACGTTCTTGTTGCCATAAACGAGTTGGATGAGGTCTCCAGCATGCGGCGGCTCTGTCTGCACGTCGTGTCGGTACGAGAGCTTGCCTGGCGCTGGACCGCTCTCGAACTGGATGTGGCCTGCCGTGTCAATAAAGGCCTCTTCGTCCAAGTGAATCTGCTCTTTCAAAATGGACAGCTCGAGGCCGAACGTGCCGCAGATCACGTTGTTCGCGGCGCTGTGCAGCACAGACTTCTCCCGGATCAGCGGCGATAGAAGACAACGCTGGATGGCGCGGACGATCAACGCGCGATTGGCGATGCTGATCTCCTCCAGCCGCTGCTTCGTGATGACGTCCAGTACTTTGGCGCGGACGGACGGCGTGCACGAGTGCAGCATGAAGCCCACCATGGTCTTGCAGAACTGGCTCGAGTCTTCGGGCGACGTGGCGGCCAGGATGCCGTTCAGACTGGCCGTGGACGCGGCGGCCAGCACGCTGTGGCACGCCATGGGGTCGTCCACGCGCCGATTGCGCGGCTTGAAATGCACCTCCTTCTGCTTCTCGTCGCTGAACACGATGGCCGTGTTCGCGTCCTTCAACGTCTTGTAGCGCCAGGCTGTGCGCTGCTTCAGACCTTTCCACTTCTGCTGCAGTCCGTCAGCCGCCAGCGCCCACGTCGACGCCTCTCGCAGCTTCAGAGCAGTCAGTTCGGCCCGTCAATTCCCCTGTCGAGATCGCTCGCTATCCATCGCATTTACAGGGAAATACAACGCGTACCAGAGGGAACTGCGTCGGAAACGGTGAAGCTGTCGCTGCGAACACATGAAGCCCTTGCGTCGCGGCCATGCGGCTGCGTGGGGTGGTCCGCGCAGACGCCTGCAGACGACGGCGGAGCCGCATCGTCGTTCCCATCGAGCTTCTCGATTTCAAGGAATGAGGCTGCACCAAACGAGCGATGACGACGGCGACGTGGTGGCGATACCGTCAACGGTACCACATTTGGGCCGGTATTTCTCGGTACCGGTATCGCTGTGATGCCTGAAGTTTGCGCAACCAGGTCAGAAGTTCTGACCTCATGGCTCTGCAAGGAATGCCGAGCTTCAACTGCTTCAAGCGCCAGCCGTTGGCGCTCCATACTGGAGCCCATAGTGATGCATGTACATTACATGTACCGGTAACTATGGGGCGTGCCCTGCTTGGTGCGCGCAGCTTCGTACCGTATTAATACGTGGACCGCTGTCGTTCGGGTGGTCGCAAGTGGCTTCAACGTGCTTCTGCTTTTTCGTATGGGGTTTTAACTTTACTCTTTGGTCTCGTCGTCGTCGTCACTGGCGCAGAGGAACTCGAACTCGGCCATGATAGGCACGTGGTCGCTGCCGAAGACCGAGTTGGGGATGCCGTTGTAGTTGCCGTGCAGACTGGAGGGCAGGCGGCCCGAGCGGTTCAAGCTGTCCGACATGGCGAGGCGGTTGAACCAGTTGCCAGGCCCGTCCTCGGCGCGCAGCACGCTCTCCGGAGGGATGTCCAGCACCCGCGCGGGAACCAGGTTCCTCTGCGAGTACCAGATGTAGTCGATCGTCCAGCACCGCCGGTAGTTCACCGTGGTGTGCGGCGGCTCCGCCTTCTTGCCCTCTTCGACCTTGAGAGCCTTCAACGCGTCCTCCGGATGCTCCAACGCACTCGCCAGTGCGTTCTGTCGGTAACACGCGTATGCGCTGCGGAAAGACTCATTCACCCCCTCCAGATTGGGTTTCTGCATGAACGAGTTCTCCATATACTCGTAGACCGGCGACTCGGGCGAGTTGTTGAAGTCGCCGCACAGCACAATGGGCAGACTGTTCTGGCCAGTCACCGTGCTGGCCATGTCGCGCTCGTACTTGTCCTTCACGTCGCTGCTCATGCGGATCACCTCCTCCTCCAGCTCATACAGCTCGGCCATCTGATGGTCCACTTTCCTGTAGCACACATGTCGTTCCGTCAGTTAGCTCTCGCGACAAAAGCAGAGAACGCAACGAAGATGGGAAAGAAAGAAAAGTACGGACTTGGCATTCCACCACAGATGCGTGCACCCGACCATGACGAACTGCGCAAAGTGGCGCATCTTCAGCAACGCTAAGACAGCCACGCGATCATGCGGGTCGTGGAAGTTCACGGCCTCGAACTCTTTCAGCTCGAACTTGTCTTTCCTGGGCACATGGTAAAGCGCCAGACACACCGTCAGCACAACCAGTACCCAGCAAAGCCAGCGTAGCGTAGGTAGATGGACTCACTTGTAGAAGATCCCGCAGCCGTCGTGCTTCTTCTCGCCGGACCAGTTCGAGACGTGGATGGACGGGCGCTTGACGTACACGCTGTCGTAGCCGCGGTCGAGAAGCTCCGGCTTGAAGAACCTGTTCGTTCCACCCACAAAGCGACCAGCAACGTGGTCAGTCCGTTGTCTGCGCATCCGAACCCCCGTCACTGCAACACGCACGTCCAATAGTCGCTCAGCTCCTCGAGGCAGAGCACGTCGGCGTCCAGCTCTTCTAGCTGCCGCAGCAGCGCCATCTTCCGGTTCTCCCAGTTCAAACTCGACTCCACCACGTAAGGGAAGTGGTTGCGCGTCGCCAAGTTACTCGCCAGGATGTTCAGCTATCGTCGCAGTAGCATCCGTCAACACATTGCTCCTCCAAACGCAGCGCAAATTCTTCCCTCATCTTACCTGCACGACGGTGATCGTCTGCTTGGACAGCTTCCCGGCCTCCACCAGCTCCATCTCCTTCGCGCACTGCAGCATCCGCGCCCGCGTGTCGCCCGCGACCCAGTCCGCAGCGGCGCTGGCATCGCGCAGCCCTCGCCGCGCGCGTCTGTTTGTCGAGGCTGACGACGAGTGTGTCATCCGCTGGAACGCGCGCCACAGCCGCGGGTTGTGCCTGGAAAGGGAGACGGAGGCCAGCATGGCCACGCCCATGCCGAAGCACACGGCCACGGGACGGCACGGGCCGCCAGGCAGCAGCGGCAGACTCATCTTCCTCCCTCCCGTGTGTCTCTCTCGTCCTCCCAGCGCTGATCACGTCGGGGACTGGGCCGCAAAATGCAAGTCGGCTGCTGTCGAGGTCCTTTCTATTTCGTTTAGAAACGCTTCTTATGTGGGGTTGGGGTGTCAAGCGGTGTCCTGAAATTGTCTTCTGGACAAAACAGTGTGTACCACACTCAATTCGGAGGTGTCCGGAAAAACCTCAGGAAGTCGAAACCCTTTTCGCCGGTTCGTCCGGCAACCGAGGTTTTATGAGCCTCACACAAGACCTCGAGTTTGGTTGGCGGCGCGGGCCGGATGTGATGCCGCCCAATTGCCCCCTCGGTCATTTTGGATTCAGGTTACCGACAGTCCAAAGCAACTGGTGCGTTGCTCTCGATGGCCGTCGTGGCGGACGCTGCTGCCGCTTGCGCTGTGTGTTCTGTGTGTGGCCGTATGCTGACGTGTCGTGTGCTGGCGTCGTTCCCTGCAGCCCTCTATCCACCATGTCCCTCGTGAACAAGCCGAAGACCGTCGAGGCGGAGGAGACCCGCATCCACCGCATTCGCATTACGCTCTCGAGCCGCAACGTGAAGAACCTGGAGAAGGTGTGCGCTGACCTGAAGCGCGGCGCCGTGGACAAGAACCTGAAGGTTGCTGGCCCCGTGCGTCTCCCCACCAAGATCCTGCGTCTGACCACGCGCAAGTCGCCGTGTGGCGAGGGTACCAACACCTGGGACCGCTTCGAGATGCGCATCCACAAGCGCATCATCGACCTGCACGCGCCGTCGGACATCGTCAAGCAGATCACGTCCATCTCCATCGAGCCCGGTGTCGAGGTGGAGGTGACCATCGCTGACTCCGCGTAAGCGCAAGGCGAGCGAGCACCCAGCAGCCACGAGGCGAAGGCGAAGGCGCTTCACCTCGCGGCTTTCGGTCAAGAGAGCGTAATGGGGGCCGGATTGTAGTAAGTGCCGTCACGGCACCAATATAATTCCAACCCCACGTCTTTATGGGACACACGAAACCTGCCGGAGCAAGGCGCCTCTCGATCCCATGAACTGGCTCATAGCTGCAGTCAAAGCGCGTGCTGGTTGTGATTGTCTTGCGCAACATGGCAGCAGTGCTGTCTGTGTTATTGAATCGGTCATGGCATCGAGGGTCATGCAGCTTCGTATCTACACTGGCAACAGCTAACAGTTCGTTATCGCAACCGGAACTCCCGCGCTCTGCAATCAACAGCGACGCCTGCCACCTCAACATGCTACATGTAGACAACGCAACTGCTGCACTTTGGTTGCCAACTTACTCCAGTAGATCGAGCGCTTAACGCTTGCTCACTGCAGCCGGCTAGACTTGAGCGCGAAGCATCTTCGCTGCGAGCTTGGCGGCGAACTCACACCCGTGGCGGATGCCTTCCTTGGCTGACGGACTCACATCCGTCGGCAGCATGACCACGTCGTGGGGCATGTTCTCCAGCAGATCCACCTCCCAGTTGGTGACGCCTTGCTCCTTCGCTTTGGCCGCAATGCGCATGCCTTGGCTGTAGAAGCGCTCGAGGGTCCCGTACTGGACGAACATGGGCGGCAGACCCCGCAGGTCGCCGTTGATGGGCGACACCTTGAGACGCTCCGTCGGGTCCGTCACCTTGGCCAGGTACGTTGTATGCACCGCGTCCACGAAGGCGGCCGGCATGATGCAGTGCGGCGTCTGCTCGTCGCCTCCCGTCTCGTCGAAGTCCACGCTCGGCGAGTACAGCAGACAGCCGAGAGGCAGCAGCTCCGGGGTGGAATCGCGCATGCGCATGCAGTTGGCGAGCGACATCTTGGCGCCAGCGCTGTCTCCGCTGAATATAACGTGGTCTGGGGAAACCTCCTCGTGCTGCAGCACATACTGATACATGTCGAAGCAGTCGTTGTCCGGCGTCGGGTACGGGTTCTCGGGACTCTTGCGGTAGTTCGACAGCAGCACGTCCACCGAGACGTCGAGCTGGTACTTGTGCTGGAGGGTCTGCTGCAGCATCGAGTGCGTCTGGTTGGCAAGCTCCACGTCCTGCAGAGGGTCCGACATCGCGAAGCCTCCGCCGTGGTAGTGGATCACCACGAGACGGTGTTGCTTCTTCTCGGGGTCACGTAGCCACATGTGGTCCATGCCGTTCACGTGGATCTTCTCCGGACGCGTGTTGTGCTCGCGGCAGTTAGACTTGAGGATCATCTTCCCGTGCATGGCGAACGGCTCGCGCAGCAACGCCGCGTTCTCGAACGCGATGATCTCGCCGTATTCCTCGAACATGAAGCGCATCATCTTGCACGTGATCTCGAAGGTGAGCGTCCACTGCGGGTAGAGCGGTTTGAAGCCTCGGAAGACGTACGCCATCACGGTCGAGAAGATGTTGAACTGCAGTCGGATGGCGGCGATCGGGATCATGAAGAACGAGCGCACCAGCGCCCGAGCGGCGAAACAGAAGGCCAGGAACGTCAGCGCGAACGCGAAGGCCAGCAAGATGCCGGCGGCTATCGCGACTGTGACGAGTCCGAACTGCAGAACAAGGAACGCGAGCAGGACACCCAGAACGACCACCACGAGGGTGGACTTGAAGACACGCGCACAAGTGCCGGACTGCGGAGGAGACTTGTCATCGACTGATATCGCCACCGTGCCGTACGACGTCGTCTCGGCCATGTTTCCTGGTAGCAAACCGTCAAGGGGCCGACGCTCCGGAGAAGGAAGAAGGGAAAGTGAGCAGCAGGCAGCGCCTGCCAGCCAAGATGGGCGGGAGGCACTCGTCGCCGCCGCAACGCCCAACTTTTACTTCGGCCTCCCCATCAAGACCTGCTGGGCAGAAAAAGAGCTCGTGACTTGGTCCCTCCAACGCCAAGCGAGACTTTCCTCCAGATCCCGGAGCGACCTCAGTCCCACTCGGCGGACGACGGTCGACTCGACTCGACTCGCCTCGACTTTGAGCCATTTCCCGTCTCTTTGAATCGCAGGGTGCGCCAGTGCTTGGCTTTGACGCCGTTCGTACCACGTCAGTAAATGAGGCCGTGACCCATGCAGGCCGATTGCGCAGGCACTTATCGGACATGCAGCACGCCCGTCCACATGGAGGGCGGAGCGTGTCTGGTTTGGATACGCGTTGCTGGCGCATGGATTTCACAAGCGTAGCACGAGCCAGGGTGACCCCCCCCCCCCCCCCCCCCCCCCCCCCCCCCCCCCCCCCCCCCCCCCCCCCCCCCCGCGACCGCTCAACTTCTGCCGCTCTTTTGAAGGAATGGATGGACCTCTGCGTCCCAACTCAGCTTGCGTCGGAAGGTCGGCTTCGACGTGTTTGCCGAGCACAGGACGGTCTCATGGCTGGTGTCGCCATGCCGTGAAGTCGATGGCGTGACTCCAACACCAGCAATTCGAACCTGCACTTCAACTGAGCCAGTGGAGCTGGTTTGAATGTGGGCCGCTCCACAGTTGAGTCTTTGCTCCAAACGACGAGCCACACTTACGTGTAGACCGTTCCGCTGGGCGCCAATGGTGTATTTTCTATCGTGTGGTGCTGACGCAGGAACCCAAACTAATGCGGCGACTCTTTTACCGAATAAAGTCTTGATATGTGATAAGCTCACCATCAACAAAGCAGCAAGAAACCTTTGCAACACACATTCTTCTTGTCACACATTTTCTTCCCATGCCTGTCCACATCCATTATCAGAGGATGTTCGTTTGCGTGTTGAAAGGGCGTGCGCAATTTCTATTCATCGCGTTTCTATTTCTAAAGGGTAGCAGTTGGTCAGCACGCAACTCTCCGCCGCTCCATCCAATCCAATCGAGAATCGCGCGCTTCCCCCCATCGTCTCCTGCTGCGACAATGGCCCCTCCGACGGCGCTCGTGGTGCTCTGCGGCGACCGCGCCCCGGACGCCCTGGTGCAGACCGCGGCCGCGCTGCAGACGGGCGGTCTGCGTGTGGCGGCGCTCTGCTCCCCGGCGATCGTGGACGCTCTGGTGGCGGCCAAGGTGCCGCACGTGGCGGTGGCCACGCCCGCGGACGTGCAACTCATGCTCTCGGACCGCGTGGAGGCCGTTCTGGCGCTGCCGCCCAGCGCTGAAGACGCCGGCGCTGCGGCGCACGCGCGCGTGGCGCAGTGGGTCTCGGGCGCGTATGCGTTCGTGCGCACGGCGGCCTGGAACCACAAGCAGATCAGCGTCGTGGTGGACGAGAAGGACCTGGAGACGGTGCGCGCCAAGCTCTCGCGCGACGGCACGCTGGCGTTCTCGCTGCGTGAGCGCCGTGCTCTGGCCGAGAAGGCGTTCACCCGCTTTGCGGCGCTGGACCAAGTCATTGCCGCCAGTTTGAGCGGCGAGGACGAAGTGGTGCACGACGTGCTGCTGGTGGGCGGCGGCGGCCGCGAACACGCCATCGCCTGGAAGTTGGCGCAGTCAGCGTCCACGGGCCACATCTACGTCGCGCCGGGCAACGCCGGCACGGCGGAGGGTGCAGCCAGTGGCATCTCCAACGTGGCCATCCGCGTGGACCAGCACGACGAGCTGATCGCCTTCGCGAAGAGCAAAGGCGTGTCCTTCTGCGTGGTGGGTCCCGAGGCGCCACTGATCGACGGTCTGGCTGACAAGATGAACGCCGCGGGCATCCCCAGCTTCGGTCCCAGCAAGCTGGCGGCGCAGCTTGAGGCGTCCAAGGCGTTCTCCAAGGACTTTATGCGTCGTAACGACATCCCGACGGCCGCGTACCAGAACTTCACGGACTACGAGAAGGCCAAGGCGTACCTGGACTCGATTGACCACAACATCGTGGTCAAGGCCTCGGGCATCGCCGCCGGTAAGGGCGTGCTGATCCCCGGCTCAAAGGCTGAGGCGCGCGAGGCGCTGCGCGAGGTGATGCTGGAGAAGGCCTTCGGCTCCGCCGGCGACGAGGTGGTGCTGGAGGAGTTCATGACCGGCGAGGAGGTGTCTCTGCTGGCCTTCTGCGACGGCGAGCACGTGGTGTGTATGCCCGGCGTGCAGGACCACAAGCGCATCTTTGATGGCGACCAGGGCCCGAACACGGGCGGAATGGGCGCCTACGGCCCGGCTCCGTGCCTCACCAGCGAGCTGGAGCGTGAATGTGTGGCCATCGTGGAGCGTGTGATCGCCGCCATGAAGAAGGAGGGGATGCCGTACGTGGGCGTGCTGTACCCGGGCTTCATGCTCACCCCGACAGGCCCGAAGATCGTCGAGTTCAACTGCCGCTTCGGCGACCCGGAGACGCAGGTGCTGCTGCCGCTGCTGCAGAGCGACTTGTTCGAGATCATGCGTGCTTGTGTGGAGCACCGCCTTGAGCGGTCGTTGGTGTCCTGGAAGAGCGGCGCCGCCGCCACCATCGTGCTGGCCTCGCAGGGCTACCCGGACAGCTACCCGAAGGGCAAGACCATCACGGGACTCTCGGAGGCGCAGGCTATGAAGGACGTGGACGTTTTCCACGCCGGCACGGCTGGCGCGACCGGTGGCAGCGTCGTGACCTCTGGAGGCCGCGTGCTGGCGGTCACGGCCGTCGGCTCCACGCTCCAGGGCGCTATCAAGCGCGCGTACGAGGGCGTCGAGAAGATCCACTTTGAAGGTGTGCAGTACCGCTCGGACATCGGACTGAAGGGTCTGCTGCACGGCGCGAAGAAGTTGAAGCTGGCGGTGCTGGGCTCCACGCGGGGTAGTAGTATGCAGCCCATCATCGACGCCATTGAGGCCGGCGAGCTGAACGCCAGTATCGACGTCGTGGTGAGCGACAAGGCCGCCGCTGGCATCCTGGAGCGCGCGAAGAAGCACGGGATCGAGGCTGTGGCCATGTCGGCCAAGGGCCTCTCGCGTGCTGTGTTCGACGCGCAGGTGTCGGAGGTGCTCAAGAGCAAGAGCGTGGACCTGGTGCTGCTGATCGGGTACATGCGCATCCTCTCTGGCGAGTTCTGCAAGGAGTGGGAGAACAAGGTGTTGAACGTCCACCCGTCGCTGTTGCCGGACTTCGCTGGCGGCATGGACCTGGCCGTGCACCGCGCTGTGCTGGACGCCAAAAAGACCGAGACTGGCTGCACCGTGCACTTCGTGACGGAGCAGGTAGATGCCGGTCCGATCGCGGTGCAGCTCAAGTGCCCCGTGCTGGCTGCGGACACGCCTGAGGTGCTGAAGGCGCGCGTCCAGCCGCTGGAGGGTGCCGCCTTCTTGCACGCCATCAAACTGGCTCAGACCAACATGTTACTGAAGAGCAAGGCGGGGAAGAAGGAGATTACGTACGCGGACGCCGGTGTGAGCATCGACGCTGGCAATGAGCTGGTGAACCAGATCAAGCCGCTCTGCAAGTCGACAGTGCGTGTGGGGTGCGACGCCGATCTTGGTGGCTTCGGCGGCATCTTCGACCTGCAGGCCGCGGGTTACGAGAAGGACACGGCGCTTGTGGCGTGTACGGATGGCGTCGGCACGAAGCTGCGTGTGGCGCAGCTGGCCAAGAAGCACGACACCGTGGGTATCGATCTCGTGGCCATGTGCGTGAACGACCTGATCGTGCAGGGCGCAGAGCCGCTCTTCTTCCTGGACTACTATGCTAGCGGTAAGCTGGAGGTGCAGGAGGCTGTCGACGTGGTCAAGGGCATCGCCGAAGGCTGCCGCCAATCGGCTTGCGGACTCATCGGAGGCGAGACTGCTGAGATGCCTTCCATGTACCACGATGGCGACTACGACATGGCCGGCTTCTGCGTCGGTGCCGTGCGCAAGAGCGCCATCTTGCCACTTCCCGTAGAGGTGGGCTTCACGGTGCTGGGTCTGGCGTCCTCGGGTGTCCACTCGAACGGCTTCTCGCTTGTGCGCAAGCTCGTGGATGTGTCTGGCCTCGCGTACAGCGACCCGTGTCCGTTCGAAGCGGGCAAGACTCTGGGTGAGAGCCTGCTCACGCCCACCAAGATCTACGTGAAGCAATTGCTGCCCACCGTCAAGCTGGGCTTGATCAACGCTCTCGCGCACATTACGGGAGGCGGTCTGTTGGAGAACATCCCGCGTGTTCTGAACAAGGATATGGCCGTCGACATCGACTGTGCCAGCTGGCCGCTGCCGCCCGTCTTCAAGTGGCTGCAGCAGATGGGCAACCTCTCCAACGCCGAGCTCGCGCGCACCTTCAACTGCGGCATCGGCATGGTCTTGCTGCTGCCCGAGGCTAACGTGGCTGAGGTGGTGCGTCAGGTCGAAGCGACTGGCGAGAAGGTCTACTACCTGGGCAAGACCATCGCCCGTGCTCCGGACGCCGAGCAGGTCGTGCTGCGCGGCGCCATGGCGTAAGTGCGCGCATCTCTGCTTGGCAGCAGAGGGCTCGGGTGTCTTCCCACTCCTTTTCCCCTTTGCCTTCGTTGAACATGTTTTTTTCTTCATCATCTTGTTCCTGTCTTCGGTCCGTGCCTCGCTTCACGTTAGCGCTCGAATGGCACACCGCTCTTCCCGAAGAGCCACAGCAGCATTAGCATCCCGAGAAGCACCTCCACACACACGAACGCGATTGCCAGGCCGTTCATGACCTCTTCCAACCGCAACCTAAAGGGCGTGTCATAGCGTTCGTTAGTTGGGCATTCACACTCTGGGAGCCAGAAGGCAAGCAAATCCGCCACGCACACGTAAGTCTGGAGTCGAAGGTAGTAGATATTGCACACGAGTGTGGGGGCGGCAAGGACGATGGAGAATAGCAGCGGCGCGCGCTGCTTGGTTTGGTTGCCTTTCGAGCCTACATGGGAAGGAGGCAAGTGAGGACGCGGGAGAATAAGGCACCATTGGAGAAGCGGAGGCTCAGACCTTGGAACAAACGCACATTCTCCACCACTGCGTAGAGCGCGAGGAGGACGATGTCGCCTGCTAAGGCCCCAGTTGGCGGGTGCGGTAGCATGACGCCTGCATTCGCTCACGATACGTCTACGTCAACGAGTCGTCCGGCTAAAAGGGTCAAGGCAGGATGAACAGCAGCCAACTCGCCTTTGTAGGCGAAGAGGAAAGCCGAAGACAGCACAAAGCCATGAAGGAACCACTGGTGCCTGCAGAGGAACATCTGCAGCAACAGCGAGGGGATCTAGCAGCACGCAATGATGACAAGGCAGCAGCATGCAAACCGCATCAGGACCAGAGCCGCATGGTGTTGGCGCTCGAACACGACACGTACGCGCAGTTCTAGAGCAGTGGCAACAGCAAAGTCACAACGCGGTTCGCCAGTCAAGGGGCATTGATGTGCAGGAAGCACGTACGGCGGGAGTTCTCCATGTTAATTTGATGCTGCGCGATTGGCGCGCGCGCCTCTTCAATGTTGCACCTTGTATACTTGCATACCCCGTGTAAGCCGATACAGCATGCCCTTACACACCCACTAATTTTAGGAAGACAGTTTCTGTGAAAAGTTATTTTCGGTTGCAAGTTGAACATGACGCAGCGCGCGGAAAGCATTTTGCGGATTGGAGGAGCGGGAGGACAATGGATCTGTATGGGCGACCACCGGCGCCCGCCGTGCGGCGCACACCAGCGGTGGTGTTTCTCAACGAGCGGCTCAAGTGCGTCTGCTGTTTGATGTCAACTGTGTCGAGCTGGCGATTGACGGTGTGCGTGTGGGTTCCTTTTGCACGCACAGAGCGCACTCTTTCTCTTCGGGGTTCACTCCGCCCACAGCGGTCCAAGGACACGGTCTGGATGCGCAGAGCTATCTGCTGGTCGATCATGACCGGCCTGCAGGACCGCAGGCCAGTCGGTCCAATCAGCAACAGCAACAGCAACCGCACCTGCTCCATCAGCGGCCGGCAAGCACGCGCTTCCTCAATCGGTACGTGTTGCAAGCAGATCAGCAGCAATGCTATGACCGCTGGAGTGATATGTTGACCTTCTCTCTCTACGTGCAGTCCCCAAAGCAGCGGTATACGTCGACCCGATATAAATCCTGCGAGTTTCAATGAGGCGAAGCAACGGCCACGTACTGCTCGGGATGGCGCACGGACACTTCCGATGGGTCTCCCAGTCACAAAGAGAGCAACTTGCTTCAACGAAGGTCGCCCGCCACCCACATATTGCTTCCGATTATATCCCGTTCTTGTCCGGCTTACTGGCCCCCTCCCTGTTTTGCGGGTCTAATCGCTGTGGCGTGGCATCCGCGTAGATTTCGAGAAAGCCGTGAGTCCAGAAGTCGACGAGCGATCGCAGGAATTGAGCGAGACCGATGGCGATGCGCAGAAGCCTGTTGCTGCCTCTGTGCCGTGTCTGGATGAGCAGTACCTGCGGCAGCTGAAGGCAGACATTCTGCATCTGCATCATGTCCACCTGCAATTCGAGAAGGACGCAAACGTGAATGGAGAAGGAGGCAACGCAAGTCTGAGAGCAACTACAATGACAGCCCATGCGCCGAACCACGTGAAGAACCTCCTGCTCAATCGTGAGAGCAAGGTGCTTTCTGGATGGGGCTCTCAGCGCAATATGGATCTGAGATCAGATCCCGTGGCGGCATCTTCTACTGCCAGCATTCATACCCAATTGCTGCGGTACAACTACTCTTCCGATTCAGCACAGGTAAGCCGACGCATGGGAAGGCAAGTGGCCAGTCGTATGCTTCTTACTCACGCGTCGCGTTCTTGTCCGTGAATATGAAGTTGACTGCCGCAAAAATCGGGCTCGAAGCAATTCTGGCGGAGAAATTGACGAGCTTGATGGAATTCTGTTTATCCCACGACATTTCTGAAGGCAGTGGAGGTCCTCGCGCCAGCACTGCGTCAAAAATGGAGCTCGTGCGACCACCCAACGGGCCGTCAACTCCACAACAACCTGGTGGAGTACTTACACTGCCATTTGCCCACGGATGCGGCATGAGTCCCGTATCAATCTACGCTGGGGGTTTCATCAGCGTACTGGGGCAGGCTGAGGTATACTGCTTCGATGCGTCCTACAACTATTTGTGTGGCGTCATTTGTGCCAGTGCTGACCCCTATGTGTGGTGGTGGTGATGAGAGCAGGCTATGAAACGGATCACGCTGGCGAGCACTGGAGAGAAGAAGCTGCTCGTGCGAGCGATCGCGGACAAGGACATCCAGGTGAGCCAACTGACGGAGCAGATTGGCTTCTTCAAAGACGTCCTAGCCCGTGCGCGACCACCCTCGGAGAGATCGAGGCGTGCGCCAGGACCCAACCAAGAAAGCACGTTCAGCGAAGATCGCTGCTCCTCGGCGCGAGCATGGAATGACGAGGACTCCGGCGTGTCACCCCCAACTGTAACTATAGAGCAGCAGACACGACTCGCAGCATTGGAACAAGAAAAAGTGGAGTCTCTGGCATCGATACACAATTTGCAGAAGCAAAATGATTTGCTGAGCCAGCAGGTACAGTGTAATTGTGCAAGGTTCATGCCCCCTAGTCGGTGTGCGAGTGCTTATGCTGCCTTTGCTCTTCCAATAAGGTGGAAAACGCGAATGCAGAGCTGCAAGTGGCTCGGAAACGCATCGAAAGCAGTGAACTACGCCACCGAGAATTAGTAAACACGAGCACCAAGACATTCCAGGATCAGGTACAGCCGCAACCACTTGCGGTAGTCAGCGCAATACGTTTTATTCTGATACTTCCCTCATTTTAGATGATCGACATGGAGAAGCAGGTTCTGGGTCTGCGCAGTTCACTCGCTTCAGCGAGTGAGAGATATCGTACGTTGGAGACTACAGCTGCTCAAGAGAAGGCTCAACTGCGGCGTGACAAACAAGAAATGGAGCGTCTTTTACGACTCAAGGGCGACGAGAATGACCAGCGACAAGTGCAAGCCGCTGCCAGAGCTGAAAGGCAAGTCGAATTGGCTGCAACCCAGCTGAAACTTGTCACGCAGCAACTCCACCAAGCGCAGCATACGGTAGCAGACCTGCGATCCCAGATGAAGTCGATACAGGCCGACAATACTAAACGTCAAGACATGGTGGAGAGTCTGCAGCGCGAGTTGAAGACACGAACAGATGAAGTCACGGCGCTCTCATCCGACGTGATGAGTTCAACCAGAACGGCGGAGAGCAGAGCAGTCTTACTTCAGCAGAGTGAGGATCGGATTGCATCGAGCGTTAAGGAGTTGGAGCGCCAACACGCGATCGTGGAGCAGCAGGCGAATCAACTGCAGTTGCTAGAGGCCCAGTTGAGTCGGTCGATCCCTGTCGACGACGACGAGCTCCAATCACGACGACAACGCGAAGAGAGTACCTGGAACCAGCGAGTTGCGGCCTTGGAGCATGCGCTGGTGGCCGAGCGCCAGAACACGGCCTTATTCCGAGACCAGCAACAGAAAGCGGTAGTGATGGCGCAGGAGAATGCGGCACATGCTGTCGAACAGGCTCAGGCTGTGGCAGCGGAACTCGCAACCGCAAATCTGTGTATTGCCGAGAGGAAACGTCAACGGCAACAGGAGCAACAGGTTTTCGAGCTGAAAACGACAGAATTCACAGATCGGATCGCGGCGTTGGCACGGCAGAATGATGTGCTGGAGCTGGAGCTGGGCGGGCTGCGCTGCCAACACGAAGAGCTCCAGCAGTTGCAGAAGCGAACAATGGAGAATGCTGCCGCTACGGAAAGCGGGCTACACGAAGAGTTGACAGTTGTGAAGGAAGAACTCGAGTGTTTGACAGAGATACGCGAGAATCTTGACCGCGCATTAGCCCAAGCGCTGGCTTCTCCGAGCAAAACGACGGCGATTGGTACGCCACGACATCAAGCGAGCTTGTCAGAGGCACGTGTGGAGCTCCAGAAAGCAAAGCAGAAGATCGCTTCCCTGGAGGACAAGCTGTTTCGCAGCGACAGCAGCCGCGCGAGAGAAATGGAGGGGAGACTGGCTCAGCTCAGCGCTCGAGAGCGACGCAATGCAGAAGAGCAGAGGTATGGAAGCAGACGCTTTGTGTGGGCAGTTGCCATTTACTTCAGTATGAGTTTCATGCGAGGATGACTGACGATGCGTGCACACAGATCTCTCAAGAAGCAGCGAGTGGGTGCAGTGGCAGAGCGGCAACAGCTTCAGAAGGAGCGCACGCAGCTGGATCAACAGCGTGACACCCAGACAACAGCCGGAATGAAGCAAGAGGAAGACCACAAACTACTTCAGCAGATTATCGAGGTACTCGCGCAGCGATTACAAGTGCTGATGGCGCTATTCGATGCCGTGCCCGTACACATCTCGTCCCAGACGCAGAGCAACTCCATCAAGGACTGCCAACCGACAACGACATGCAAGGACCAACTGACTCCTGCAACACTCACGACGTTCTCGAGCAACTTCGAGGGCGAGAAAGCGGAGAAGTGGCGAGAGTTGCAGCGGCAATGGGAAGCATTGTGCCAGGAGCTGGAGGACGCCGACTGGCAGCTACTGCAAATGCGCGACCGACTGGAAGAGCTGCATCTCGAGTACGTGGGTCATCCGCTGTCTCCACTCCAGCGTCCCGACGGGACGGAACAACGACCAGACCCGCAGCAGCGGTTGTCTTTGTCTTCCGTACTCTCGGGATTCAACGGCCCGAATCCGTTCTCCGATGCCGTCGCTGCGGGTCGACACACGGTGCCCGTGGCGGAGCAGCTCAAGTCCAGCTACTCTCTTCGTCGATTGTCATGTCCAGCCATCGGCCCCGAGAGTCGCGCGGGTCAAACGAAATGTACGTTAACGTGTGGCCGAGCGACGACATGTCGTTGGCCCCACTGACTACGCTATGGCTCGCTCGATGCCTTATGCACTGCAACAGCCGAGGAACAGGAGACGTTCGCCATCGCGCTGGCCAAGGAGATGGCCACGATGAAGGAAAGCTACGAGGGTCAGCTCGAGACGCTCCAGCAGGAGCTGCGCGCGACGCGGAAGCTGCGTGCGGAGACGTGTCAACGGTTACGCGGCGAGTTAACCAGCGAGCGGCAACGCAGCCAGCGCGCCGTGGCTCACTTTACCGAGTGCATCGCCGAGCTGGAAGCCGCGTTGAGCGCGCAGGAGCAGACGCTCGCGGCTGCCCAGGAGGAGCAGATCGCGATTCTGGATAAATACGCGGCGGCGGCAAACGAGGCGGCGCGGAGCAGCGCCCTTCGAGCTCTGGCAGACCTGGTGAGCAGCTCCTGCGCCGAGCAGCAGACCCGGCGCGAGAGCCAGCGGCGCGACCGACTCCTGAAGTTGCATACGTACTGCGGGTCGTCGTCGGTCACCGTGGTGGACCGCGAGCGCATGCGCAAGGAGGAGGAGGCGGAGGCGGAGGAGGAGGCGGAGGCGGAGGAGGAGCGACTCGCGCAGCTTCAATAGCTCCGCGGGCGCATCCTTTCGCGCTCGGCGGATGGCGATTGGCTCTGCACGAAGTGGTCACGAGACGAGTCACGCGGACCTGTATGACTCGATATGAGCCGTGGTGCTTTGTGTTTTCCCCAAGCAGCGCGGTGCTAAGACCCTGTCAGTTTGCATACCCTGACGAAATAGATAGATGGGTAATGGATGGCTTGACATGACCGCGACGGGTGATTACGAAACCACACGTGCGATTTGCTACCATCTATCAGTACAATACCGCGCAAAATAAAGAGAAGACAGAGTGCCGAAGATGATGGCTACTGCATTATGCTATCGTCGAGCAGATCGCCTCGGTAAACTGGATTTTTCTGTCTTGTGGGTGCAACTGTGGAAACACTGCGAAGTGCAAGATTTGAACGCGGCAGAGCTCGGCCCATCCGCGTTTGTTTAAGTGACGAGGAAATGTGAAAATGTGACACCCGGATCAGACGGTTGTGAGCAAACACCGCAAATTATTTGTGTTTCCCCACGTAAAAAGTCAGACTTCAAAATGCAGTAAAACTGCAGAAACAAAAAATCGAATCCTGGGATTGTTTTATTTAAATAAAACAGGAGAGGCCATCTTCTTTTACAGACCAACCGAGCGCAAGACGAGTGCGTGTTTTTACGGACTTTGCTGTGTGATGCGTTCGGCCGATGGTCCAGCGCAGGCTGTGCGAGCAAATCTCTCTCACCCCCAAACGGCTAGTGTGCGGGTTAGTTGAGAGGGACAAGGGTGATCCGCTTGCCTGTTGCAACATACTTCGAGTTTAGAATTGCATTCAAGCATTGAAATAAAGAGGAAAGTCATCATATTAATAACGCGAGCATGTCCGGGACC
This sequence comes from Nothophytophthora sp. Chile5, assembly GCA_001712635.2. Taxonomy (NCBI): domain Eukaryota; phylum Oomycota; class Peronosporomycetes; order Peronosporales; family Peronosporaceae; genus Nothophytophthora; species Nothophytophthora sp. Chile5. The sequence continues at coordinate 64,899 of MBAC02010918.1, forward strand.
AATTTAGAGAGTGCCGAGAATATGGTGTGCACCTCGAGTTGGGCTCGCGCAGAATTCGCGAACGATTTCAGATCAGATCATCCGTCCTTCTTGATCGTATTTTTCGGGTGATGCGCTTTTTGCCCATGAGGAGCATTCATCTGCTTCCGTTGCATTAATCGCGGCTGTGTTCATTCCGATTGAACAATCATCGACAGGTAGGATTGTCCCGTTTTTAATTCCCCTCAACTAACAGCTGTTTAACTCTGTTGGGTCCCCTATCCTTGTCATTCCTAACAAGCCTTTAGGATTTCTTTGGTGTTGAATTTGTGGGATGCAAATTTACACCAGTTCAGAGTAATCTGCAGCCCAAACAAGATTGACACCAAGAAACTAGACTGCTACCAGATAAAAGCTGTGTGCAACGTGCGTATTAGGGGGGACAGCACCCTTCTAAAAGGCGTCCTTGTGTATTTAAAATGAAGGGGACCCCTGTTTATTTGAAGCGCACAAAACAAAAGCAGGTGAGTCCGCAAAAGACGAAATCGAGCAAGAGACGAAGCAGAGCAGCCCCACAGAGCCTCTTCTTTTTCACGTTCCATCAAGGTGTCCTGTCTCCGGATCCCCTCAGTTAACCCTGAACTAGCAACAGCTCTCCACTGGACGTGTCTCACGTTGGTACTGAAATGCAAGGCAACACAATTACATACGTTTTAAGAGCAAACCTAGTGATTGGCTATTCTGATGCATAAAAATATACTTGAAGGAACTATTATTTAAAACGTGTTTGTGCTGGATAAGCCCTATATTTTTCTTCAAATGAGTATGCTTTTACGTTTCTTGGATCTGACAGATGAAATATGGGTTTCGCGGAAATACAATCATTTAGGGTATAATGTGCAAAACGACGAATTCTCCTTTTTCAAACATATGTTTCGGCGTCAAAATGTAATTGGATTTTTAAAACGCAACAATCGAACTGATAGAAAATATATTTTCTATCTATGGCTCTAACAGTTTTCCTCCAACGAGGCTCAAAGTCATGGCCTGTCAGGTTTCGCCCCCCTGCTTCTTCTCCTTCAGCGCATGGCATTCAGAGCCGAGGGCCAGGTTGTTTCGTCGACTTCCTTTGCTTTTTTATTTCCAGCTGTCTCAATTTTGCTTCATTTTGGGAACGGAAAACTGAATTGGCAGCGCGCTTGACACATTCAAGAGAAGACGGAAACGCTTCATATCAATCATTCAGTAGTTGTGTTGCCATTAGAGAACTAAACATCTAGATAAAGCGAAGGTCTGACAAAAAGAGAAAAATGTATCCTCTATCAACTGATTGAGCGAGATCCGGCGACAAATTATTGGTCGCTGACAAAACAGACACCGTTGAACAATAGGGCGATATCGGATAGAAATTGGTGTTGGTAGTCTCCAGTCCGTCGACAACACGGATGTTCATTTCCAGACCAGATCCCACAGCTCCACAACAAGCTCTCATGCCGCGGAAAGATAAGGTTGCGCGTAGCCGGAATTCCGATCCACAAAGGACATCGTGTTGTCACGACACCTTGGCAATAAGTCGATATGATTATGCAAAAACTGTAGTTATGCTGAAGAGCCGTTCTTCTCGTCCAAATATCTATCCAGTGATAGCACCGACTAGGGCTCTCGCTATGTATCGGGTATTATTGTTCATTGCAAATATTTTGCCGTTGATTAATGCGACCTAAATATGACTTCAATTTTCACTAAAACAGACTTTTGGTCAGCTCCGTTTTGTTTGCCTCCGTAGGCCAAGTCTCTATTGCCGCTGAACTGCACTCCCAAATCTGCATTTCCGAGTCTTTTAGCTGCAAAACCAACTCTATCCCCTGCCAGCTCATCAAACTAGACATCGCCCGCATAAATCAGAGCTAAAACCGAGACTAACTGCATGTTTTGCCAAAACACACAATAGAGGCTCGGTGATTGTCCAGCAATTTGTCGGGCGATTGCATGGGTCACACAATACTTCCGCTAAAAAATATGCGCCTTGATATATTTAGAAAGCACGTGACTATTTTTTGCGCTTTGCCCCCAAAATGTCATTTCGTTTCATTACTAACTCAGGTCGATTTACTATAAATACAAAATGAGAAGTCTGTGGCTTCAGAATCTCGATCAATCGGAAATTCCGTCTAAAACGATCAATCTATTCATAATCTATGCTGACTATTCTGGATTGGTGACCTCGTTTTATTTCCCGATCACAGGGTCAAAATGAGGTGGCTAACTACTATTTAGCTGCATATTTTGCTGACAAATTGGTTTTCCCCCCGTATCCAATGTTGTTGTGTCTTGCTCTAAAACTGTCTGCAATATTTCCGAGCCAGTCACTTCTGCGCGCGCTTCCTGTGAGCCCTTGTAAAGCCACAACCCCAACCACTGGTGCACTGATGGTGGGCTGAGTTTGCAGAAGAGGCAGGAGCGTCTCAGCTCGGCTTTGCTATTGCCAGTGTCTTCAAGCCACCGTCGTGCTCAAACCTGCCTTGAGGCAGCTCTCTCAGATGCTGATCACTGTCAGCAGCGTCTGCCCCAGTCACTGGCACCACCTTCTCTGCTCGGTTTTGCATCCGCCATAGTGTTCTCCATGTGGCTTCTTTTGCTCGTTTCTTTTTTTTGCACTTCGGTTCAGTATGACGGGGAGATTTCAGACCCCGTCCCCCTGTCGCGCCCCTGTCGCTGCGCCGCCCCGTCCCCGCCCCGCCTCCCCCCTCTTCCGCTCCCGGTGCTTTCTTTGCATGTTTTAACCACTCACAGCCGCAAAAAGCGCCCCCAAACATTTGCAAACCGCATTCAGACCGACTGTCTACGAGCCAACAGACGCACACTCTTCATTCCGCGCTGTGCCCCGCAGGTCGCTCGTCCGCCGCCGTCCGTTTCCCTTGCTGTTGGTGATAGTGAACTGAAGTGAGAGACATGGAGTGGATGCGCTCGAGAGATGAGGTCATGGCGCCGCCGCCCGCACCGTCGTCCGTGCCGTCCTTCGTGCTCGTGGACTCCAACAACCGCGTGCGGCAGCTCACGGACCCGCTGAAGCGCCAGTTGGGGGTCGCGCCGCTCACGCACGGGCTGTTCAAACCCGACGCCATGGGCGGAGACGACGCGCTGTCGGCGGACGAGCTGGAGGAGCAGCGCCAACTGGAGCAGCAGCTGCAAGTGCAGAAGGAGGAGATGTGCTTCATCTCGCCCCTGCCGCGCCCGCACAACGGCCAGTTCTCCGGGATGAAGGCGGAGGCGCCGTTCAAGGCCCACGCGTTCACGTACTCGGGCTCAAGCTCGCACCACTCGTCGCAGACGCCGCCCATGGTGCCGCCGGTGTCGCCCTTCGCGGGCATGGCGCTGTCAGCGCCCGGCTCGTCCAGCTGCCGCTCGACCAAGACGCACAACCCGTTCGGCGCCAGTCTGAGCACCACGGTGGAGAACAGTCCGCGGCTGCCGTCGCTCAACGCCTTTCGCAGCTCGCCGGGCACGCATCTCAAGCCGCTGGGAATCGCCACGCGTCCGCCGCCGCTGTCGCTGCGCTCGTTCTCGGACGTGTCGACGCTGTCGTCGTCGTCGTCGTCGCATTCGGTGTCTCCGTCGCCGTCGCAGCAGCAGCACCACCCGTTTCGCTCGCTATCCAACTCGTCCCTGTCGTCTCAAGCGTCGTCTTCGTCCATGCGGTACTCGCAGTCGCTGCCTGGCGTGTCGTACCTCCAGGACCGGCGTCGCTCGCGCATGTCGTTCGACGGCGCTGACCGCGTGTCGCTCTCCTCCGAAGACGAAGACAGTGGCATGCGCCTGCTCAGCTCGAGTGTGGGTCGCAGTGACGGCATCAGCGACGCCATGACGGCCGCCTCAAACGCGGCGGCCGCGGCGGCGCTCGGCAGCAACGGCGCCCGTAGCGGACGGGTGTGTCGGTACGCCAATTGCAGCAACATTGCCCGGTCGCGCGGACTGTGCCGCACGCACGGTGGCGGCAAGCGCTGCTCGCACCCGAACTGCAACAAGAGCGCGCAGGCGAACCGCAAGTGTATCGCGCACGGCGGTGGCACGCCCTGCTCGTTCGGGGACTGCGAGAAGACGGCCCAGTCACGCGGTCTGTGCAAGGCGCACGGCGGTGGGGCACGCTGTAAACACCCGGATTGCCCCAAGAGCAGCCAGTCCAAGGGGTTGTGTCGTGGCCACGGGGGCGGCATCAAGTGCAAGGCCGAGGGGTGTGAGAAGTGGGTGCAGAAGAATGGGTACTGCATCAAGCATGGCCGCGAGCGCTCTATTACGTCGTGAGCGGCAGCTGTGGCGGAGCAGTGACGGAGTTGGGGGAGGACGGAGCGGTGACTTGGCGTGAGCTGAGCTACCAGTGGCGGGACTGGATCTGTGTGAATGATTTATTCAGTGGAGGGAGGCGTGGTCGACGGGGGCGCATGCGTGGGAAGAAGGTCACGAAGGAGAGAGAGGAGGAGGTCGTTTGGAGTTTAGGTGCTTTGGCAGTATTATTGGACGCTCGAGAGGCTTCGTCACCTGCAATCGGGAGGAAGCGCGAGCGGATGGAAGGCGCGTGGCGTGTGTATATATATTTGAACGTGCTTGTTGGTTCCTCTCGCTCTTCTTGTGGCGTTTGGTGGCTGCACGCACACTGCAGCAGGAGTCGTCAATGGAGATGGCCCTCTATTTTAAGTCGAAGCTGACGCCGTCCGTCTATTTTCCGGCGCTTGACGTCACGTGAGGTGGCAATCAGCACTGGAGTCGGCTGACCGATCGCCATGGAGGTGGAGGTGCGGCTTGTGCGGGCGCGTGTGTGGCTCCCCAGCTCGCTCTTCCTGCAGCAGAATGGCTTCTTGTCGCTCACTCGCGTTGGCGATTCGGAGCATGTGGCCCATGCGACGCTGCGCTCTGTGGAGTCCACGCGTGGGGCTGCTGATGAGACCCCCATTGATGAGGGGGCAAGAAGGAAGGAGAAGCACTTCCGGACGGTTCTCGTGGCTTGGGAGGAGCAGGGCGTGGCGACAGCGAGAAGCTGTCCGAAGTTTCGTCTGCCTGGGGGGTTAGCGGCGCAAGTGAATGAAGATTCGGAGGCTTCTGGTAGAGAGAAGTCGATGACAAGTCGCCGAGTTGCGCTCCCTCGCGTGGACTTCCAGCTCTTCCTGGTCAAATCTCGAGCGGGCAGCACGTCAGCAAGACCTTCACGGCCGCAGATTGCGTACATTGGGACGAGCGGCTGGCAGCTCAGCAGCAAGGACGTGGAGGAGCTGGTCTCGTCGCGCGAGGTGGTCTTCCTCACGGCGCTGCAGGACGAGCTGGGCTCTCTGGAGGTCAAGCTCCGATGCGTCGGCGCCAGCGAACGCAGCAGCATCTCAGAATCTCCTGCCTCCAGCTCGTTCAGCATCAACTGGAGCTCCAGCGAGGCGTTGCAGAAGGATCTGGCGGCAAAAGGTGAGGAATGAGAGAGAATCGCCCTGGGAAGTGCGGGAGTTAGTGGCTAAAAGTCTCCATTCTTGTGATGGCAGCCCGCCTGAGAGCGGAAGCAGATGAGAAGCTGGTGCTGCAGTTGAGACGCGCGGCCGACAAGGTGTCTCGCTATCGGGAGGCGCGTGGGATTGTGGTCGCGCACCTTCACCGCTCGCGAGCGGCCGCCAAGATCCAGCGCAAGTATCGCGCATTAACGCATCGACGACGCGAAAGCCTCATGCATTTCCAGCGCGAGGAAGAGGCGCGAGTCGCTGCGAAGAAGGCGAAAGTGCGCGAGAAAGTGGTCGCTCGCAACCGACAGCGAGCGCTGATCATCCGCGCGCGACTGCGAGTGCATCAGGACAACAACTACAGTCCGTTTACGGTAGACACGAGGCCCGAAGCTGCAGCGTCAGCCGACGAAGCCGCGCGAATCGACGAGCAGACTGAAGCCGAGAGGGGGAAGCTGAAGGAGCGACTGGCGCGGCTCGAGGTGGAGCGCGAGCGGACGCTGAAGCGCATGCAGGCTATAGACAGAGGGAGGGCCAGCAACCAGCACGTGAAGCAGCAGCACGGAGCGCTGCTGGACGACGAGCTCATTAGCGCCGTCCAGGAGCTGCACTTCCCCGCTTCCAACCAGATCCACGAAGAAAGGTAGCCATTTTGTCGAGATGTGGCCGTGGGTTTTAGTGC
>MBAC02010920.1:0-16038 GCA_001712635.2 Nothophytophthora sp. Chile5
TCGGCCAGTCTTCCCACTCTCATATCACCTGGCCCGATGCCGACGCCCGAGACGCGACTGGAGGCTCGGGACTCCCGCGAACGGTCGAAGAGACACGTGCCTTGGGCCTGGAAGTTCACAGGCACCAGCACCGAGACGCGGGACACGACGCCGGCCTCGGAGCCGTCCACGCGGTAACCGGAGCCGTCGCCGACGCCCGAGAAGGCCAGCGGCTTGTAGTGGTCCAGCAGACTCTTCTCCCACATGAGCTCAAAGCGCTGCAGTCCGTCCTGGACGAAGTCGCTCATGTGCACGATCATGTTCTTGGTCAGCAGCATGAGATGATCGCGTTTACGCTTCTGGACGCCGGAGGTTACGGTGTCCTTGGCAATCTGGAGGAACTGCGCGTCAATCGGCGTGGGGTTCAGACGGATAACCTCCAGGATACTCTCCGCTTCGGCCGGAGACTTGATGGACATACTGCACACGAGCTTCTTGTCGTCGTCCAGCATGGTGATCTCCACGTACGCCGTCTCATTGAAGAAGTCGGTGACGCGCTTCCACTTCCAGATGTACTCCTGCAGATGGGGGTACGTTGGGTTACTCGCATCACGGAAGATCGACGACGTATCGGGCGGGAACTGCGGGTCCGTGAACTTGGAGCCGTCCTGGCGGTTCTTCCGCAGGACCTGCAGCCATTCGCCATTGTCCGGCAGGGTGCGTTGGTTATAGTACCGCTCTTCTTCCGGGTCAGCTCGTTCGTTCTGGACCACGGTGATGGTCTCGTTCACTTTGGTTACGTTGTACCCCTCCGATCGCTCCATGGGGGAGGTACGGTTACGTTCCACCGCCTCGGAGATCGCCATGCGAGTGGTCAACGAGTCCATGTTACGGGTACGCGTAACCTGGCGGATGGCTACACCCGCGCCATTGCCGTCCGGCTCGTCCCGCTCGCCTTCGGGCTTCGAGCTCACGGAGAGATTGGCCAGCAGGGTACTGATGCTCGTACCCGATGAGGCACCGGCGTCCAGCCCCACGGAGGCGGGCGGTTCAGCAGGAGGCGCGGGCGTCGGGGGTACGGACTGAGGAGGGGTGTACGGGTCATAGGCGGCTGGCGTGGAGGCTGCTGGAGCTGGAGCCGCAGCGTGGGGAGGAGTGTAACTCACGCTAACGGACGAGGCGAAGGTGGAGCCGCTGGGATTGTAACTTGGTGTTGGCTGGGGGGTTGCCGTAAACTGCGGAGTCGAGTATGAAGTGGACGAAAGCCCGAACAGGTCGCCGTCATCGTCTGCTGCCGCGGGCGGGTTACTCGAAGGAGGAACCGTGGCAGCAGGGCGTGAGGCACCACATTCGCCACAGAACGCAGCTGTCGAGTCGCCGAACGGCGTGAAGCACTTGGAGCACGACAAGCTGGCGGTAGGAGCAGCAGTGGGTGGCGCAACCGCCGGAGTCGGCGTCGAGTAGGACGAATAGGACGATGACGCGCTGTAGGACGGGCCAGTGGAGGTTGGAGCAGCCGTTGAAGGCGCAGAATAGGACGGGTAGGAGCTGGTCGAAGCTGCCGTCGAGGCCGGAGCCGCGTAGGACGAGTAGAGCGACGACGATGACGCGCCGCCGTAAGGTGTGGAAGCGGCTGGAACGGAAGCGGGCGGCGCGGAGAACGATGACGTCGCCGCGGGGATGGCAGGGGTGGGGGCGGCAGCGGGAGGCACATCCTCGCGCGGGGCCCCGCACTCGGCGCAGAAGCGCGCGCTAGCGATCTCGTCCGGCTCCCAGCGGTGGCCACACTCGCCGCAGAACATGCTTAGTCGAGGAGCTTCTCGCGATTAGATTGGGGAAATGAAGAGTGCGACGTGCGTGCGGTGGACTTTGCGTGTGTGGGAAAGATAGCAGCTGTAACTGATAGTTGGAGTATTTAATGTGATGTAACCTTTTCGATACAGAGACGCTGAGAAATGCGGCAAATCCCTCCCCTTCAAGCACACGATAGAGGCCACTATTTTGAGTGAGATCTTCTATTAAGGAGAAAAACGGTACCATCGCAGTCTTCAACGAACAAAGTTCGCAGCAATTACTGCATCCCTCAAAAGACATTATACGTCATTCGACAAGTCATTTACATCAGAACAAATTGAAATCAGACTGACTTATGTGGTATCCACTATTAGCCACCAACTGCCGCATCTTTCAGCTTCTGATTCGCATGCTTGGTCGCACCACTAACGGCCTGCCCTCCGCGCCCGAAGAAGCTCTTCTCCCGTCGCCCACGCCCGCCCAGCTCCTCCCCCACCACCTCCCCCATTCAGCCATTGGTCTTGGCCATGAGCACCACGCAACAACAGGCCGCGCAGGCCAACGTGAACCCGAGCGGCACGCTCAAGACGAGTGTGTCCATCTACTTCCCCATCCTTGGAGTCGGCTTGCTGCTGTTTGAGGCGCTGCGACGACGCTTCCTCCGCGCCTACGACAGCCGCCAGGTGGAGTCGGAAGCCTGGTGTGTGTCCTCGCGCCTTGCGCCTCGCCCTCGAGGCGGCGACGGGCTTTTTCGATGGATTTCCGCGGGTTTCCGCGTCTCGGACGCCGAGTTGCTGGAACGGTGCGGGCTGGACACACTCACGTTCCTGCGCTTCCTGCGCTTGGGTCAGAAGCTGGCGCTATTGGCGATGGGCTGCTCGGCTGTGTTGTTCCCACTGTATGCTACAGCGGAGCCCCCGCCTTCGAATCGCAAGCATATCGACCCATTGGTCCAAATCTCCATGAGCAATTTACCTGAACGCAGCGACCGTTTATGGGCCCCCACAGTCGTCGCGTGGATCGTAGCGGCCGTGGCAATGCATCTGCTGCTAAAGGAGTACAAAATGTACGTTCGCTACCGCCACCAAGTGCTCGGTGGCATGGCAGCGCCGCAGTATTCGGTGCTGGTGAACGACTTGCCGCTGCATTTACGTACTCGGCAGACACTGGAGAAGTACATGGCCAAGATCTTCCCGTCCTCTATTCGGAGTGTGTATGTGGCGTTGGAGTGTGCCACACTGGAGACGCTCGTGGCTCGACGGGAACAAGCACGTGGCGCCTTGGAGCATGCATTGGCCAGTAGCGAACGCTCGGGTGAACGGCCAAGGCACTATGAGAACCGTTCGTGGCTCAGGATGTTGCTGTGTCGAACGGGAAGCCGCGGGGGTCAAGTGGACTCTATTGATTTCTACCAGGAGCAGCTAGACACGCTGAATGACGACGTGGCACGTGAAATCCGGAGTATTGAGGCCGCGCAGAGTCAAGTGACGATGCAGATCGAGGAGCAAGAGCGTGAGATGGAGAACGACGACGATGACCGGGATCTGAATGCCGCCGAGGCTTCAGAAGCCTGGGAACCACAGGCCAACAAGCAGAAGGAGGTGGATCAGAAAGAGATGCCGCTGCTGGGTAGTCGAGATCGCTCGGGGCGTGGCCAGCGACTACGTAGCAGCTTTGATGAAGACGACGATCGAGTGGACGAGAAGAAAGAGCGACGTCACGAGCGGGAGATGAGTCAGGATGAACGGGAACAAGTGCGGAAGGAGCGGCCGATCCGCGCCATGCGTCGCGCCGCCTTCATCTCCTTCACGTCGCTCATGTCGGCACAAGTGGCTCAACAGACGCTGCAGTCCAACGATCCGGTTTGTATGGCAGTAGTGCCTGCTCCACATGTCGATGACATCAACTGGGACAACATTGGCTTGCGTTATCGCACGCGAGCCGTCGGGAAACTGATCTCGTCGCTGATTTCCGCTGCGATCGTGCTGTTCTGGACCATTCCCACGGCTTTTGTGGCTTCGCTAGCCACGGTGGAGTCTCTGCGTCGCGCTCTGCCCTTCTTGAACGACGCCTTTGATAAGTATCCACTGCTGGAAGACGTGTTCAAGCAGATCGCGCCGCTAGCACTCGCAGTATTGAGCGCATTGGCTCCGATCGTGTTCAACTTCTTGTCTGGAAGGGAAGGTCATCCCTCCAACACGGAGGTCCGGGCGGCCTTGTTCACCAAACTGGCGTCTTTCCAGTTGGTTCAGATCTTCTTCGTGACGGTGATCGTCGGGACGATCTTGGACAGTTTGAAGGAGATCGTGGACCAACCCAAGACGCTGGTGAACATGCTGGGACGGAGTATGCCCCAGCAATCCACCTTCTTCATCTCGTACGTGATCGTACTGACGGGCCTCGGCTTGATCTTGGAGCTGCTTCGAGTTGTCCCGCTGCTGCTGTCCACGTTGTATACGTTGCTGGCGCCTAAGTATACGCGTCGTGAACGCACTTCGCCGTGGCTCGGACTACGCGATATATCACAGACGGACCCGTTCGACCCGACGAATACGCTCGCCGACTGCTTCCTGGTGCTGCTGGTCACGCTGACCTTCGCGCCGATTGCGCCGCTCGTGTGCTACTTCACGGGCTTCTACTTCTTCGTGGCTGAGGTCGTATACCGACGTCAAGTGCTGTGTGTATACAAGCCCATGGCCTTCGCGCAAGGCGCCTTTTGGCCCCGTTTGTATCTCTTCTGCATCGTGGCGGTGGTCGTGGCCCAGCTCACACTCATCGGCTTGCTGTCGCTCAAGAAAGCCGCCGTGCCACTGATCTTCGCGAGCGTGCTTATCGTGGTAGTGCTGCTGTTCAACCACTACGTGCTCACGTTGTACCCGCCTGTGGCCAAGTATCTGCCGCTCACGGAGTGCGTGCGTCTGGATTCCACACGTGGGCTGTATGAACCAGAGGCCCCGCAATTCTTCTTCTTGGATAACGTGTACCGCCAGCCAGCCATGAACCAGAAGCAGCCGATCCGAGCGGACTACCGTATACTGGGCAGCGACTACAGCCGGGACACGGCGCTGTCGTCGCCTGAAAGCCACTCAGCAGAAGACCAGCACTTGTTCTCGAGTGTGGTCTAAGCAAACAGAGGAGACAACAAGATGAAGAAGAGAGAGAGACCTCGCAGGACTGGCCTGAACGATTGTGGACCAGGTTAGTGGGAGCTTCTGTTATGGGTCTTGTAGAACTGGTTTGCTAAATGTTGGCGCACATTTTGGCGGCTTTCCGACGCGCGAACTCGCCCACCCAGTCCTGGTCCTCCATGAGCGCTGATTCAACGTCGATGAGCCAGAGTAGCGAGCGACTGATGCGTTGGAGGCAGGCCTTGGCTTTGGCAGCGTCGGCTCCTGTCACCTGCAGCTTCAAGTCCGTCACGATCACATTGCGTAGTCGCTTCTCGACCTGCACTTGCACTCCGAACTTCTCTCGTAAGATGGGGACCAATAGCACCTGGAAGCCTGAGGCGATTTCGCCCGAGAGATCGTAGAGATACAGAGGTCGGCGCTTCCCCGTGCCTCGAATAGCGTTGGTGAGCCAGTCGTGAAGACACATGCGCTTGGCCTTGTCGGTAGTCCAGCTGTCGACCAGGCGACGTAGGATGGAGAAGCAGATGTGTTCCGCCTCGGCTTCTTCTTCCTTGCTCTGACAGCTCGCAGTTTGGTTCAACAGCGTCTCGTAGACAGCAGCCGAGTTGTCCCAGGCGGAGTCGTCTCCTTCATCCATCAAGTCCTCCCGCTCCTTCTCACAAGCAGAGCATTGTCGTCTCAAGAGCGTCTGCATCGTCTCCATCCGCTGAAGGAGGTTGGCCTTCTCATGCTCCGCGGACCGTCGTGAAGCGCACTCAGACTTCCATTGGAGACGGAACCGCCGAAGCAGATCTTGGAGAACCGAGACTTGCTGCTCTAAGAACCGCATCCTCGAGCTAGTGCCGTAACCCACAGGACCCACAGCACCAGCAGAGCTCGCCTCGACTCCGAAGGAGGAGTTGAAGACGCTGACAACCCGCTGTGGAGAGCTGGCCTTCCGTGGAGACCGCCCCACCCTTGAGAAGCCCTCGAGTAGCTTCAGATTCAACACTTGTTGGCCGAGATGATCCAGCTCGGCAAGAAGCCGATCGTTCTCATCGCGGAGACTGAAGCAACTGTCCACCACGGGACCGGGGAAATTGGCTGGCAAAGGCTGCGATAGTGGCAGGATACAACTGTCCGAGCGTCTTCGTTGCCGCTCGATCACTCGACGAGGAGACCGTGGCGTGACCGGCAGTTCATCCTCGAATTCTCTTCCATTGGACGACCGCTTCTCGTCCTGTTTGGTGGCCAAAGGATCATCCAGCGTCTGGTAGATCTCGATAGTGTGGCGCAGACTCTGGATGAGTTCACGCTCCTCTTCTCGCTCCTCGGCAGACACGATAAGCTCGCGTGCTTGGTCTTCTGTCTTGGCTCGTAGGAGCTGCAGCTCCATCTCCGCCTCGAGCAGCTGGGTCTGCAATGGCTTGAGCTCTCCGATCTGCTTCTGGGCGCTAGCGAGTTCGCGACCCAATACGCTATTCCGACGATGCGCTTCCTCAAATTTGACCTCTTCGTCGGTAGCCCCAGTCTCCTGTAACGTAGGCATGGAGTGCCTTCGGCCTGTTGCAGCAGCACCTAGAGCCAACGTCATTGTCTCCTGCCTGGTCGGACTCCCGCCACTATGGGTGGGGGACGGCTCTCCAGAAGACGGGAAGTCTTCGGTGGTTGTAGAAGGAGGCACCGAGCCAGGAAGACCGTCAAGTTGCAATGCAAGTTTGAGGCGAGGGGAAGAGCGACGGCCTCGCCGTTTCCCTGGAGATCGAGAGCTCCGACTGGGGGTCTGGGTCTGCAGCTCGGCGATCCGCTCCTTGGCTTGATGGAGCTCGGACAAAGCACCCTGATTCTCGCGGATGCATGCGCGCAAATGGTCAGCGAGCTCAGCTTCTCGGACGTCCTTCTCGGCTATGAGACGAAGTAGCTCCGCCTTCTCCGCCTCCACGCGGGCACGCTCCTCCTGTAGATGGCACAGCTCCTCCTGCAGCTGCGCATTCTCCTCCAACAGTCGGATGCCCGCGCGAGCTGCGTGCTGTAACTCGGTCTCTTCGTCGTCATCTTCAACTTCGTCTTCCGCGCTGTCATGATCAGATTCAGACTCCTGTTCAGACGATGATTGCACAATTTGTAGGGCGTCCTGCCCGCCCGGACCGGCACCAGCGGGATCGCCGCCGTCTTCCCTTGACGCTGGTGTGTTCACGAACACCTCCATGTTTAACAGAGAGCCGCGATGTGCGAGAGATCTTCCCGTCTGGAACGAACGGGCCATGGAAACACGAGCATGCAATGCACGCGCCCCTTCGGCCCAACGGACATTGATTGTAGGTCGATACAATCCGTTCTTGACGTTTGCAGTACTATTTTTGAGCACAATAGTAGCCCCAAAATTGCTTGATCACATTCTCGCCAGCAAAAATTAGGACTCTGCAAATGAGGTGACCCATATCATTCTTGTCAAACGAACGAAAAGAAAATGATGCCCAAGAAACGTGGCCCGTTTCATCTTTGCGAGCGCGTCACGAAAGAAAATGATGGTGCGTGCGTGGCACGTGATCAAGCTGAAAGGTCTGATGCGACAGCTCACCCAACGCGCAACCACCTCCGTCCTCAATGGTCCGGTTGTCGCCACCTCGCGGCTCTTCCACCTTCCAAGCACTCTCGAGCCCAGATTCTCGGCGCGGCGCCGTGCGTCCGACGTTCTTTCCGTCCATTCGGCCAGGAGGGACGCGTCCTTGGCTGGGTCGGTTGCATGCTAAGTCGTGAATGAGTTGAGCCCTCCTCTGTGCTGGAGATCGGCTGTCTTATCCAGAGAGCATTCTTCTTCAAGCCGCTCCTCGAACCGGAGACTCACTTCGAAAAAGCCAACGGAAAGGGAAGCGCGACTTGGAACAAGGCAAGGCAAGAGCATGGGTGCCAGCGATAGTCGACCGAACGCGCAACCGTGCGCGTCTATTCCCGCAACTCGCTCGGCGCCGGCGATTTCATTGGTCACTCCGACGCCTATCGGTCGAGATTCAAAGGTTATTTCGGCTTTTTTGGCCTCGAACGACATGCTGTACACCACAAAAACAACGAGAACGACGCCCGCCCCGACGCCGGCTCTATTGTACGCCAAGATCTCGGGGTGCAAGGCGAAGTCGAAGCCGACGCCGACTTGTCTGTATTCGTCGAAATCGAACGTTCCGGCAAAGCAGCCCACTACGCTTTACTCGAAGAAGGCCCCGTCAATGCTGACGATGCCACGGCCATCGAGCTCGATGTCAGCGACCTTGAAGCGCGCCACGAACGCAAAATCGGCTCCTGTGCTAATGGGACGTAGTGGGTCCGGCAAAGCAAAGAAGTCTTCGTGCTCGAAGTGCCGCATGCCCTTCGGAGAGTCCGTCGCTGGGTTTTGTTGGGATTGTGGCCACCCACAACCGGCGGAGGCTGGTGCGCTCAGGAATACTCCTTTGACGGACGAGAATTGCAGAGTCATCGACAGGATGTCCGTGGCATTTTAGGTGGTAATATTCACCACCGTTATGGGCCAGGTGGTGCCGTCCGACAGGTGGTGTGCATGACTCGCATGAAAACTTACTTCTGCATTATTAACTTTTCTCGACTGATAGTGCTTTCTAAATATATGATCGTGCAATACATGTACTTGACACTTCAAGTTGAAGGGACCAGGGTCGCCTGCCTGTCCTGTGGTGTTGATCGGAGTGTGCACGCATGCATTATTACATGCAGATACGGTACAAGTACTCGAGGTGCTAACCCAAGATGTTTCTTCGCTACTCACGCTGGGACTGACCACGGTGGAGCCACTACAATACCGGTGAGGACCGATGAGCTCACCGAAATGTGAAGCCACATTGATGCCGATGTGGCAAAGAGAACGCAGCATTTTGTACTGGTACGCCCCACTGTACTGAACGTGCCAACGACTGTGGTGCTTATCCGGGTACTTACTACCTGTACGGTGCATGGATACATGCAGCTATGCTGCTTCACTCAACACAAGCTTTATCGGCGCAATTTCAGCTTGGGTGAATGAATATTTGCTTGGACTCGCGCGCACTTACTCCGGACGCACACCGCCTTTTCGATGAGGTTACACCGCCAAATATTAATAACACATGGTCACTACACTCAGAGAAAACAGACGGCGTGATTGTGCCAAGGACTGCCAACAGAAATATCGCACTTCATCCTCTCCAAACCAAATCCGTGGTGATGTTGAGGCTGCACCGAGCACACTAAGTCCATAGCCAGATATGGCCCGCCACGTCTCCTGCCAGAGTCCCTGTTGGTCGAATGCCTCAGCTCCTGTAGTGCCACGTCTCCTGCCAGAGTCCCTGTTGGTCGAATGCTTCAGCTGCAAGATGCAGGACGCCCAATATCCACATACAGGACTGGTAAGCGTTGTCCCGCGAATCACCGCTGTCCTTCGTGAGGGCGGAACGCTACACTATGCTTGCAGCCGGAAGTAATACTGTATATTACTCGAATAGAGGAATGGCGAAATTTTGGTCAGATTTGGTCTGACCACTTTTTGATGGCAGGGATTTGACAAATGTCGTTTCCATACAAACCTCAAGAGCAAACAGCTGTGGGCTCAGCCTCGAAGCACCCCGCGCTGAAAGGTTTCCGTCACTTTGTGGGTCTGTGACAGCTCCGCCCTAGACGCAGCCTTCACCGTATGGGTGGCGTCCGCGTTGTCGCAGTCAAAGGCGCTTGGATGAACGGGCTTCTCCACTTTTTTGGCGCGGTTGCATGCGATGCGGCTATCCTTCTGAGCCTTTCGTCGCCGATCCGACCGCAGAAATGAGCCCGCACTCGGGAAAAAGCGGTGAAAGAAGCGCGACTTTGGCCTTTAAAGTAATACGACCAATATGGGCAACAAAACCAGTCGAGCAGCGTCGATTCCGTACGCGTCACCCTCCCCAACCTACGCGCGGGCGTCGCCCTACGGTCGGCCGTCAGCCTCGCTCTATTCGGCTTCGGCCATCTCCAGGACGGAAAACCCTAATTACGGCGCTCCGAGCCCGGCGGAGCGTGGCATGCTGTACTCCAAGACGAAGAACACGACCCCAGCGCCGACTCCCACTGGCTTGTACTCGAAGAAGCCCAAGACGAATGAGAAGCCAGCTCCGACCCCGACGTCGCTGTACTCCAAGCCAACGAACAAGACTCCGGTGCCGACGCCAACGTCGTTGTACTCGAAGAAATCCAAGTCGACTATGGCTCGGGGATTCTCTCGTTCGTCGCTGTCGATGTCGAGATCGGGAGTGTCGAGGTCCGGGGCCTCCATGTCCGGGGTATCCTATGGACGCCCTTCCCCATACGCGAGGTCGGGTATATCCATGTCAGGCTCGAGATCGGCAGCGACACCCAATAACGCGCACGCTCGAACCGCTATCACGTCGTGTGTCAAGTGCCGCATGCCGTTTGGAGACTCGAAGGCTGCCTTCTGTCGGGATTGCGGCCACCCTCGACCGGCGGAGGTGGTACCTTGCCCGAATGCCCAGTGGGCGAACAACAACAACAGTTCTTTCGGCAAGCAAGCCATGGCGTTCTAGATGATACTGGATGCATTTAAGCCATATGGGAACGCATTCTGAGCGATCGCGGGGGTCTCCGTCGGCGTCTTCGCGCCGTGTTTCCTTGTCGAAAATGCCCAGCACGGCATAATTTATGTGTTCGTTAGCAGTTGTGAGATCTATTTCCATTGGCTCAAATACCTCTTCAAAGTAGTCTTCTCGACTTTTGATTCGCTTAAATATCAGAACTATGCTCAAAGACTTCCGCGAGCCACTGTACTTGTCGAATGGCACTCTTCTCGTCACTATGTCGAGGGATTTCGTGCAAACCCAACCATTCGAAGAGAAGCACGGCGACGGTAAGAATGGACGAGTTCTTGGCGGATCTGCGCGAACTGGACGAGACGCAGGAGCGCGTGGAGGCCGTGAGCGATGGCATGATGCGTGTGCAGCGCATCGGAGACGCGTCGGGAGCCCAGGCGATGGTGGAGAGCTGGATCCAGGCTCTGCGCGCCAGTGATTTCCAGTCCGAACGCGTGGCTTTCCTGTATGTTGCCAACCACGTGCTGCTGAAGTCGCTCTTCGGTGACGACGAGAAGACCGGAGTGAATGCACCGACTCCGTTGTTTGTGGGTCTGTTCCGCCAGCATCTGGAAGAGGCCGTGGCGCTGGTGTGCAACTCGCCAATGGATCGCCAGAACGTGACGCGGTTGTTGGAACTCTGGCACGAGAAGGACGTGTTCGCGGATGACCAGGTGCTCAAGATGTGGCGATGCACTGGCGAAGACTTGCCTTCATTCCTGGAAGCGGTGGATGCCTCAGCAGCCTCGAAAGAGGACGCTTCAGTCCTGGATACCGACATGGAAGACCTCCCGGACGGCCAGAACGCAGGGGCGGATCTGCATCACGCGCTGCCCATGAAGCTGAACGCGCACTCGGCCAACCCGGTGCTGAATGTGCTGAAGAAGATCGACCATCAGAAGGCTGTGGTGAGCTATTTGGACCAGCAGATCAAGGAGAGACACCAGTTTCTACTACGCGACGCGGTGCCAAGGTACCAGACGGCGTTCGATCTCATGGCCGATCGGGGAACCGCTTCGTCGCAGCTGAAGCAGCGGGTCGAGGACTGCCTTCGACTGGTGAAAGTGCGCAATGTGAGTGCATTTTGCTGTACTAGGCGCAAGTGGGGGATTGCTCGGGCGTGTTGTCGTGTTGCTGAACGTTGTATTGGGTTGGGTTGGCAGAAATTCATCCAGGACGCGACACATCTGAAGACGCAGCTCGTGGAGGCCATCGCTAAAATGATGGATTACGAGGTGGGTATGGTGTTGTCTTTTCGATGCAGGGCTGGTTATCTACAGAACTGACGCGATGGTTTTGACTCGTGGATGACAGGAAGAAGCCGCGGGCAAGATTGAGCAGAAACTCGAGGTATTGTGGCAACAGCGTCGTTTGTTGCCAGCCTCGTGGCCCTGTTACTGACTTGGTGTTGACTACATGACAGCAATGCGATGAGATCGACCTGGGACTCGTGGATCTGATGGAGCATCAGAAGAATTTCCCCGAAGAGGTAGGTCTCAACAGCAATGCATCGGACTGCGGGTCAACCACTAAGTTCACACAACGTGCTCTGTGCTGTTGTAGTGGTCGCGCGCGGCGTATGTGAGCATGGAGCGCCGGAAGCTGCGCGAGGAGGAGCAGCGTCGGAAGGACGAGCAGATCGCGCGGCTGCACCACGAAGCCATCGCGGAGAGCGCGGCGCACGCGATGCATCTGGAGGCCGACATGAATGCCAGAGGGTCCTCGGAGCTGCAGTCGCTCTCGAAGGAATTCCAGGACCGACCGCAGGAGAAGGAGCACAAGGGCGACGACGAGAACGAGCTCGTGTGGAACCCGTACGTCCTGTTCTGGGTGGCTGCTGGAACTTGTGTGGTCGTTTTCTTAACGTTTCGTGTTGCTGCTGCAGAATCCGGAAGGAACTGGTTCCGCTGCGGAGCCTGAACGTGGATTGGGAAGACTGGCGAGATCATTGAACGCGAGTTGCGACGCTTCGATAAGTTACTTTCCCCATCTGGAACACTCAATGAATATGCCAACCAGTGTGTGCGGCTCTTCCTTCGAGCCAGCTGGCAGCGTATGTGTCTACAGTCTATGATCTACTTGCCTTCCTCCAGACTTGGACGTGGTCGTAGCTGGTCGCCGGCTGTGAGTTTGGACGCCAGTACGAACAGCTTGAGCATGAAGGACACGACCACTCGACTGAAAACCTCCGTGGCTTCCCACCGTTGTGGGGGCTTGGCGGAGTCTGCGATGACGCAGCAGAAGAACACGGGCGCAAGCATCCAGGTCACCGCTCGATCGGCCAGGCCAGGCGTGTTCTTCTTTGCTTGTAGCATTTGCCAACTGCGGAAGTCAACGGCACATGCTGCAGACGTCGGTAGAATCTGGTGTTTCTGCGGGGTCGCGTGTCTCCAGAGTCGATGGAGTTGGTTTGTTAGGCGCGCAATAGGCGGCTGCATGGCGATTCGTAGCGGCTGGAGCTGAGTCATGGCGAAGCGGAGGCGGAATCTCGAGAGCCAACTGGAGCTGCGGCTGGATACGAGCAAATGCGGGAGTAACTGCGGCTTGGAGCGGCTTCGCAGAGGCGTGGGCGGCTGCCTGGGCGCGTGGGACATAGCCACAGGCACCTTCCGCCATGGATGAGGCGGCACTGGACGCATTTCGGGGCGCGTCGAGGCGGAAGATGGCGATTTGGAAGTGGGCGGCGGCCCCGAAATAAGTGCACGTGGCCAAGCTGAAGCTGGTATTTTCAGAATCTGAACTGTTGCAGCGAATCTCGGAGATGGTGGCGCGAGTCTTCTCCGGATGCGTTTTACAGAGGCTGTGTCCGAGTTTTAGGGGGCATTTTAGAGAAGGATAGGATTGATGTGGTGGGCAGTTGAGTCTGGACAGATTGCGATCTGAATCAGGTTTTCGCGTGTCTTTTCGGTCAGGATCCATCGCCGTCTGCCTTTTCCAACGCAGCGTCTGCTTTTCTTCAGTTGGTGACGCAAATAGTGCCGCAAAATCGGTTCAGAAACTTCCAGGAACGTCAAACGTCAAACGTCAAAAGGCCTTCTATAGAGACTTCGTACAGTACACCCGCTCACTATTTGCATCCTTCACGGTACGTCAAGAAAAAGAATACCGGTATTCGAAGCATCTACCTCTTAAATAATAGCCCCCCAAAATGGCTGGCGCTTGTGAGCCACCCACCGATCGCCATCTCCCCCGAAAGCTCATCTTTGGAACTCCCGCCGGCCTTCTCCGCCCCACGGACGCGTCTCCAGAGCCCCCTCGCGCCTCCGCAAGCACGCATCCGCTGTATCTGCGTGTGCTGCTGTCTGTGAGCGTCGAACGCGCTTGTCTCGTGACCTGTAGAGCCCGCTAGCCGCCGCGCAACACACCAATGTCGCACTTCTTCCAGAAGCCGGAGAACGCGCTGAAGCGCGCGCGCGAGCTGCTGTCCATCCCCAATGTGGACGCCGGCGTGCTGAAGCGCACCAAGCGCTCGGCGCTGGAGATCCTGCACGACGCGCTGATCGCCAAGAAGAACCGCACGTGGCAGCCCACGCACGAGGTGCTGATGCTGCTGTACCTGGACATCTGTCTGGACCTGCAGCTCGGGCGCGTGGCCAAGGACGGCCTGCACCAGTACCGCAACCTGTCCATCCAGCACAACCCGGCGTCGCTGGAGACGATCATCAAGCACTTCGTGACGCAGGCGGAGCGCAAGCTGGCCGCCGCCAAGCAGGAGAGCAACGAGCTGAACCTGCTGGCGGCCGCCAAGGTGGACTTGGACGCTGCGCAGACCCCGGAGGACGTCATGCTGTCCACCACGACGTTCGAGGGCTCCAGCGACCGCACGGACCGCGAGGTGGTCGTGCCGTGGCTGCGCTTCATGTGGGAGACGTACCGCACGGTGCTGGACATCCTCAAGAGCAACTCGAAGCTGGAGCCGCTGTACAAGAGCACGGCGCTGCAGGCCTTCGCCTTCTGCGTCGAGTACCAGCGCAAGATCGAGTTCCGCCGCGTTTGCGAGATCCTGCGCAACCACTTGGGCGCCCTGCAGAAGCACGCGGCGGCCCCGACGAGCCAGTCGACGCGCCAGATGCGCAGCTGGGAAGGCTTCACGCTGGAGAGCGTGGAGCGGCTGCTGGAAGTGCGCTACCGCCAGCTGCAGGTGGCCACGGACCTGGAGCTCTTCTCGGAGGCCTTCCGCACCATCGACGACATCAACAGCATCATGAACCTGGTGGAGCAGACGCCCCGTCTGGATCTGCTGGTCACGTACTACGAGAAGCTGGCGCAGATCTTCCAGGTGTCCAAGAACCACCTGTTCCACGCCTACGCGCTGTACAAGTGGTACTCGCTGCGCGTGGCTGGTCTGCAGGGCTTGGCGGGCGCTCAGGCTCTGCAGGAGCTGCCGGTGTTGGTGTCCAAGGAGGAGCAGCAGGAGATGGCCACGCGTGTGGTGTTGGCCGCGCTGTCCATTCCGTTGCTGGACTTTGAAGCGTCGTCCTCGGTCCTCGGGGACGACGAGACGTCCTCCGCGACCCAGACCGCCGACAGCGCGCTGTCCGCCGCCGCCCGGGACAAGAACTCGCGCATGGCGGCGCTGCTGGGCTTCGCGACGACCCCGACTCGCGCCAACCTGCTGGAGGACATCGAGGCCGCCGGTCTTCTGCCCAAGGCGTCCACCGCCGCGAGCGAGATCTTCCAGCGTGTGGAGCAGCAGGAGGTGGATCCGCTGCAGATCGTCAAGCAGCTGCAGCCCTTCCTGACCACCCTGCGCGGCGATACGCTGGCCAAGGCGTACGTGGACGGCGTGGAGCGTCTGGTGGTGCGTCGCGTGCTGTACCAGCTCACGCGCGTGTACGCCAGCGTGACGATCGCGCACTTGCGCTCACTGTTCGTGGGTCTGGACGTGAGCTACGAGGAGATCGAGGCGCTGATCGCGCGCTCCCGCAGCCTGAGCACCGTGGCGTACGCGAGCGCCCCCAGTCTGTCCAGCATGTACCGCCGGAACGTGACGGCGCACGGCAGCAACAGCGCCGAGTCGTCGTCGGCCAACGCGGCTTCGAACGTGCAGGCCACGCGCACCAAGATCCGCATCGACCACGTGGAGCGGTGCATCCGCTTCACGGACGCCATGGAGCTGGAGGCCAACGCGCAGCAGCTGACGCTGTTGGGCGAGCGTCTGGCGCGCGCCATGAACAAGGTGCCGGTCGCGGCGGCGGCCTCGGCGACGGCCCGGGAGGAGCAGAAGAAGAAGCAGTTCGCGGCCACTCGAGCCCGGCTGCAGCAGCAGCGCTCGGCGATGGTGACCCGTCGCGAGGTGATCGAGCGCAAGAAGGAGGAGCTGGAGAAGCTGCAGCAGGAGAAGCTGCAGTCTCTGGAGAAGAGGCGCCAGGAGTTCGAGGCGCGGCGCACGCAGATGGAGCAGGACCGCTTGGTGCAGGAGGCCCGGCGTCGCGAGGCCGAGAAGAAGCAGAAGATCCAGGACGAGATCAAGCTCAAGGAGACGCGCCAGATGCTGGACAAGCTGGGCCACACGGACCTGAGCGACGTGGATCTGGCCACCATCGACAAGGAGA
>MBAC02010928.1:0-18764 GCA_001712635.2 Nothophytophthora sp. Chile5
CAGCCGCTGCCTTGCGTGACCAAATGAGTCCATTTGAAAGGCAGCGCATGCCGGAGGTCCAGCGACATAAGCAGGAGGGGGTACCCTCCCTTCAGTTTTCCTTCCCCAAGTTCAATCGCCTGACGTCAATCGGACGCAGAAAAGAGACGACAGCAAATTGCAACACTTGATTGATTGGTGTTACAAAAGCCGCCCCTCCCTCTGTAACTTCGCAACAATCAAAACCTCGTAAATCGGATATCTCCATACACAGATATTACCACACTTTCGCAGATGAAGGCGACTTCGTTTTCCTCTCCAGACGACCCTTTAACTTGCTAGCCTGCACTAAATAATAATAACGTGAGATCAATATTCCGTCCTAGCTACAAGGTGCAAGTGTGCTCGAGTGGGGGTGTGCCACGTTGGTTGAGGTTGAGTTGGGGAGGGAGCCAAGCGGCTTCGGAAGACCATTCCAGAATCGCCGAGACCGCGCGCGCACCAAGTCCCCCGCCCCCCTGCCACGATGATGAACCCGTTCCAGCACGCGATCTTCCAGCACACGATCTACGGCGCGCCCACCTTCATGGTGGTGCCGTTCGTGGTGCTGGTGGTCATATACGTGGTGCTCGTGGTGCGCTTCATCCTGCACATGCGCGGCCTCAACGTGAGCTTCACGGGCAAGAAGAACAAGATGGCGCTGCTGCTGGGCCCGCGCCACGCCGGCAAGACGCAGTTCTTCCACGCCATCCGCGACGGGGAGTACGTGGACACGGTCAGCTCCATGAAGGAGCAGACCTTCCGCTTCATGGTGCACCCCAAGTACAACCCGGCCAAGTTCGACGCCGAGCTCACGGTGGTGGACTACCCTGGCCACGAACGCCTTCGCTCGTACGTTTCCCCGCTCTGTATCTGAAGGATTGAGTAGTTGCCGCTTTGAGTGGCCCCGGAACCGTCGACTAACGCACTGTTCGGTGCCTTCTGATGCGTGTTTTGCAGGCGCGTGCCGGACTTTTACCCCGTGGCGGGCTGCATCGTGTTCTTCGTGGATGCGAGCGACGCCCCATCGTTCCGCAAGGCTGCCGAGTACGTTTTGCGTCGCTAAATGTCTTGGCTACGGCGGCAGTTCGCTCATTCTTGTGCTGTTGACGGTTGGATGCAGGTTTCTGTACGACATCTTTGCCAACAAGAAGGTGAACGACCTGACGCCGCCGATCCTGGTGGCTTGCAACAAGAGCGACGCCGCCGGTGCTGCCAGTCCGCAGGCGGTGCGTGACGCGCTGGAGAAGGAGCTCACGCAGCTCAAGAAGACGCGCTCGTCGCTGGAGACGGAGGGCGACGACGACGAGCAGGACCTCTCGCAGGTGCCGGTCGGCCGCGACGGCTCGCCCTTCCAGTTCGACGTGGACTCGCCGTGCGAGATCAGCTTCACCAAGTGCAGCGTCAAGAGCGGCTCCATCAACGAAGTGGTCACCTTCATCCAGCAGCACTAGGCCGAGAAGCCCCTTCGTGAGGTTGCGCCGTCGCCTGTATCGAGTCCGAACGAGTATAAAGAAGCAGCGAATGCACGAAACCTCTTGTTAACCAGTCTGGTCTTTGGCTGCTACGCTCGCTTCGCGCTTTAGCTCCCTATCGTTGGTGTCTCCCCTCGCGGTGTGTCTAGGCCTGCCCCAGATTGGCGCTGCTGTTGCCCAGACCGTAGAGATGGCCCGAGTACTTGAGGGCGTTGTCCACCTTCCCGTCGAAGAAGACCTCCACCATCTTGAAGAAGGTGGCGGCCGTGAGCAGCGCGTCCGAGCCAGCCTGGTGCATCGTGCCTATTCTCTCCACCTGCAGGTCCTCGGCCAGACGACTCAAGCCGCCCATCTTGTCGAAGTCCATGGCCACGTGCTTCAGATCGTACGTCGCTGGGAAGTACGTGTGCAGCAGGTCGAAGAACGTGTCTTCTTCGGCCGGCAAAGGGCTGCACGTGAGCACCTTGAGCAGGTAGCCGAAGTCCGACGAGCCGTGGAAGCTCACCCACTTGATGTTGTCCCCCAGCACGAGGCCTGACGGGACCAGCAGCTCCCCGAACTTGGCCACTTCGATGCCCACCTCCTCGTGCTTGGGGAAGTCGATCCCTGCTTGCTTGAGGATCTCGATCGAGTCCTGCGCGTACATGTCTTCGCTCAGACTGAACTTGAAGTTGAACTGCCACACAGGCACGTCCTCCATATACGAGCCGTCCTCATTGAAGAAGGCCACGCCCAACTGGATGATGCGCAGCAAGTCCACGTTGCAGCGCAGCGTCTGGTACTGGTAGTCCGTGGACGTCGTGAAGGATCCGATGGGGCGAGCCACCACGCCCGGGTACTCCGTGTCCATGGCCACGTAGCAGCCACGCGTCACCACCTCGCGGATCACCTTCATGGTCTCCTCCAGGTTCGTGGACCACACGTCGCGGATCTCCACGTCCGCCGGAAGCCCGCGTGGTGCCAACATGATCGCTTCGAGCGGCAGGTCGCGAGGTCACGAGTCGAACCTTGCGCGGTCGATATCTCCGCCAATACTGCTCGTCCTGCGTCAGTTCCGGCACGTATCGAAGCGCACACGATCGCTGTAGCTTCTCCACAAACGCTCCACCTGTCTGCAGCCTCCGCTGACGCTGCTCGCCCAGAGAGAAGAAGGTGGTCAGCACCGGATGGAATGGAGTTGCCTTGCTTCCTCCTTTCGATCGATGCCTTTGGGAATATTCCGTTTCGTACCTAAGCGAAGAGCAGATCCCCCTCCGCAATAAAACCTCGGGCGCCACCGACCCAAAAGCAGCAGTTTTATCCAATCAGTTGCCAAGTTCACATTTTAGCCAATCATTTCGTTGACAACATAAAAAAACGATTTCAGCCAATGAAACGTCGCAGGATAATTGGCCGAAGCGCCGCCATCGGATTCAGAAGACCGACGGAAGCCGGGAAGATGCTGGCGCTCGCGGCTCTAGCGCGGCGTACGAGGCTTCTGCACGCGCCTGCCAGCGCGCGCTGCGTGGCTAGCGTGGAGCGCGCGCTCTCCAGCAGCGCCGGCGTGTTTTCAGATCGCATTTCGGCTCTGAGCAGCAGCCAAACGCGTTCCTTCTCCTCCGTCGACGGCGGAAGCGGCGAGGACGAGCATGGCGACGCCGCGTCTACGGAGGCGGCAGAGGCGCTGGACACGCCGCTGAACGGCGAGCTGAGTCCTCTCGAGCGGCTGATGCAGCACTCGCAGGACTTCCAGCTGGATTTGGAGCCAGAAGACGGCAAGGACGGGCCGGATGGAGCCGCGGGGAGCGCCGCCGCCTCCGATGGGAACGACGGCAGTCCGTCGCCGCAGGACGCCCACAGCGACCGCGACCGCCACGCCGGCTACAAGCAGCGCAAGCCGCGCCACGCCGGGTTCGGGCGGCGCCAGTCCGCGATGGAGGCCAAGATGGAGCACCGCCTGCGCCACAAGGACTGGGAGGACGTGGACTACGAGCGGGAGCTGGAGACGCTGTGGAGCGCCAGCGAGGCGAAGGAGCGCAAGTTCCACCAGGCGCTGCGGCGCGAGCAGGACAAGGACGAGGTGTGTCGCAACTGCGGAGAGCGCGGCCATCGCGCCCGCAACTGCCTGGTGCCGGCGATCTGCTCCAACTGCGGCAACTTGGGCCACAAGGCGCACGAGTGCCGCCGCGAGTCCTTCGAGTCCGTGGACGAGTTCGTGGCGTTCGACACGAAGATGCAGCGCAAGGAGAAGGCGGCCAAGGAGCTGCAGGCCAAGGCCAAGAGAGCCATCAAGAGGCCCAGCCAGCCGCGTCTGGCGGAGGTGCCCGTGGACGCCGTGACCAAGCGGAACGAGAGGCTGCAGCAGGAGTTCGAGAGGGAGATCGACGACTACTGCGACATGCTCGACCGCCAGACCGCGCGTCGTCGCGAGAACAGGGAGAGTCCGCAGACGGACGCGTCTCCATCTGCGCCGGAGAAGCCGTAAGAGAGAGAGAGAGCCCAACACCTCAATGCATTCCAACTCACCGACAGATCCGTGTCTTGTGCTTAGTTGACGGCGCCGTAGCCGCCTCCGCCCGGCGTAAACAGCGTCAAGACCTCGCCAGGCAGCACGTCCACCGTGTTCTTCCCGCCCAGATTCACGCTGCGACCATCTCGTCGCCGGAGTAGGTTCAGGCCGCGAGCCCCCGGAGCGCCGCCCGCCAAGCCGTACGGCTGGAACGCGCGTCGCTCCGACAGGATGCTCACGGTCATGGCCTCCAGGAACTCCAGCTGACGCACCACGCCGTCGCCGCCTTGGAACTTGCCCTGTCCGCCCGAGCCTTCGCGCAGGTGGAAGGCGCGCAGCAGCACGGGGAAGCGCTTCTCCAGGATCTCCGGGTCCGTGATGCGCGTGTTCGTCATGTGCGTGTGGATCCCGCTGCGGCCGTGCCAGGTCGGGCCGGCGCCGGCGCCACCGGCGATGGTCTCGTAGTAGCCGCCGAGCGTGGCGCTGCCGAACGTGAGGTTGTTCATGCAGCCCTGGGACGCCGCACACGCCCCGAAGGCCTTGAGGATCACGTCCGTCACGCGCTGACTCGTGAGCACGTTGCCGCCCACGACCGCGGCGTTCGCGCTCGGGTTCAGGATGCTGCCTTCGCTCGGGAAGCGCACCTCAATGGGCGTGAGGCAGCCCTGGTTCAGCGGCAGGTCCTCGCCCGGGAGCAGACAGCGGAGACAGTAGATGATGGCCGAGTACGTCACGGCCGGCGGCATGTTCACGTTGCCAAAGACCTCGGCTCCCGTGCCGTTGAAGTCGAAGATGGCCGAGTCGGAGCGGCGGTCGATCGAGATCTGCAGCGCGATCTTCGTGCCGTCGTCCATGAAGTCTTCGGCCTGCACCACGCCCACCTCGGCCAGCTGGCGCTGCAGCGAGAACTCGTGCAGCATGCTGCGCACCGCCAGCTCGGCCGCCTGCTGGATGAACTCCATGTACGCCGTGACCACCGGCAGCGAGTACTCGGCGCAGAGCTCGTGCATGAGCACCACGCCGCGGCGGTTGGCCGCCACTTGGGCCCGCAGATCCGACAGGTTGTCGCGCAGGTTGCGCGTGCCGATGCAGGGCTGGCCGTGGTCGTCCACGCGCCCCTTCTGCAGCAAAATGTCCGTGATCTCCTGCTCGCGGAACTCGCCCGCCTTGCCGTCCACCAGCTTGAACGCCACGATGGCGGCGCCTTCCTCGGACAGCGTCTTGGACAGAGGCGGCATGGAGCCGGGGGAGATGCCGCCGATGTCGGCGTGGTGGCCGCGACTGGCCACGAAGAACTCGATCTTGCCGCTGCTTCGGTCGAACACGGGCGTGATGACCGTGATGTCCGGCAGGTGGGAGCCGCCCGCGAGCTGCGGGTGGTTGGACACCAGCACGTCGCCGTCCGTGAGGTCGTCCCCCCAGAACTTGAGCTGGTGCCGCACGGCCTGTTGCATGGCGCCCAGATGCACGGGGAGATGCGGCGCATTCGCCACCAGTCCGCCGTCTGGACCGAACAGCGCGCACGAGAAGTCCAGCCGCTCCTTGATGTTCACGGACACCGAAGTCCGCGCCAGCGTGCGTCCCATCTGCTCCGCGATGCCCATGAACCGATGCGAGAAGACCGAGAGCTGGATGGAGTCCAGCGGCACGTCCTCGGCGCGCAGCGTCGCGGTCTCCTGGGCCTTCAGCTCCGTCTGCTTCGCTCCAAACTCCAGGAACAAGTCGCCGCTGGCCAGCACCAGCACGTGCCAGTCGGACTCCACGACCACCGTCGCGGTGCCCTGCATGATGACGGCCGGCCCGCTGTACGTCGCCCCGCGCTTCTGCAGGAGCTCTTCGTGCAGATACACGGGGATCTGCTTCCACGTCTTCTCCTGCTCAAAGTAGAACTGCGTCGTCGCGTGGGGCGTACACGGCTCGATCTCCTCCGCTCCCTGGGCCGCGACGGCCTTCAACGCCGTCAGGTCCTTCAGATCTGGCGAAACAGTGGCGCGAACGCGCACGTCGTCGATGATGATCGCGCGGTTCTGCAGCACGAAGCCGAACTCGCGCTGGTACTTCTTCACGAAGGAGGCCTCGAAGTCGAAGGCCGTCAACGCTTCGGCGCTGACCGCGAGCGCTTCGCCCTTGACTCCCACTGGCCCGCGGGTCATGACGGCGTTGTCTGTGCCTTCGTAGCGCATGTTGAGGAAGTACTGGAGCTGCACGTCTTCGAGCTTGAACACATCCGCCACCAGCTCCTTCTGCGCCTCCGCCGCCAGCTGCGTGAGACTCTCGACCAGCGCCGGCTTGGTGACGGCGCTGTACTCCGCAGACGAAGGCCGCTGCTTGTCCACGACGCTGTCCGCCACGCTCAGTCCGTAGGCCGAGAGGATGCCGCTGTACCGGTGGATGTAGACCTTGGACATGCCCAACGCCTTGGCGATGGAGCACGCGTGCTGCGGCCCGGCGCCGCCAAAGCAAGCCAGGATGTGCGAGCTGATGTCGTAGCCCTTCATCTGCGTGAGGTTGCGGATGGGGCGGCACATGGCCTCGTTGGCCACGCGCAGGAAGCCCGAAGCCACCTCTTCCATCGAGTACTGCGCGCCGTTGGCGCCACTCGACGCGTTGATCTCCTTCGTGAGGGCCTCGAAGGCCTGGCGGGAGCCAGCCACATCCAGCGGCTGGTCCTCGTTGGGCCCGAAGATCTTTGGGAAGAAGTCCGGCAGGATGCGGCCAGTGACCAGATTGGCGTCCGTGACGCTCAGGAAGCCGTTCTTCCGGTAGCACACGGGGCCCGGGTGGGCTCGCACGGACTCGGGGCCGACCAGGAAGAGCCCGTTCTTGTAGAACAGGCGCGAGCCGCCGCCCGCCGCCACTGTCTGGATGTCCAGCTGAGGCGCACGGACGGTGACGTTCGCCGTCACGCTCTCCAGCACGTGCTCGAACTTGCCGTCGAACCGCGACACGTCCGTGGAGGTGCCGCCCATATCGAAGCCAATGACGGCCGGAGGGGGGCCGTTCGAGGCGGCGGAGTCCTCCGGCGGCCGCGTCGTACGAGCGTAACCCACGACGCCGCCGGCCGGACCCGAGAGGATGGCGCGGTGGCCGTGGAAGTGCTTCATGCGAGCCAAGCCGCCGTCGCTCTGCATGAAGCTGATGTTCACTTGGTCCAGAGCGGCGTCGAAGCCTGCGCAGAACGAGGCCACGTACTTCTTGATCACAGGCGTGAGGTAGGCGTCGGCGCAGGTGGTGAAGCCGCGCGGCACAGCCTTCACCATGGGCATCACCTCCGAGGACAGCGAGATCTGCGTGAAGCCCAGGCGAGCGGCCACGTCGCGCACCTGCTGCTCGTGCCGCGGGAACGTGTACGAGTGCAGCAACACGATGGCCACGCTCTCCACGCCGTCGTCCCGCGCCGCCTGCAGTTTGAGCGTGAGGTCTTCGACGTCCAGCGGCTTGGTCACGCGGATGTAGTCGCCACTGATGCCCTTCTCGTCCGACGGCACGCGGTCTTCCTCCCTGTTCACGAGCTGCAGACGCTCGCCCACCTCGATCACCGAGTCGTACAGCGTCTAGCAGCAGACACAGACGTTAGCAATGCAAGTCCAAGAGGAAGGTACGCAAGGGAAGAAG
Source organism: Nothophytophthora sp. Chile5 (assembly GCA_001712635.2). NCBI lineage: Eukaryota > Oomycota > Peronosporomycetes > Peronosporales > Peronosporaceae > Nothophytophthora > Nothophytophthora sp. Chile5. The sequence continues at coordinate 7,597 of MBAC02010928.1, forward strand.
CGGGGGGTTACGTCGGGCATGTGGATCTCCAGGTCGAAGATCTTGGGCCGCGACTGGTTGCCGATGTACAGCAGGTCGTGGAAGCCCTGCGTCGTGACCAGCACCGTGCGCTCGCCCTGCCGCTCCAGCAGCGCATTGGTCGCCACCGTCGTGCCTGCATGGGTGGTTCGTCAGCTTTCGGCGCGCAACCAAGCGCAATGCAGGGCAACCCATCGCAACGCAACGCAACGTACCCATCCGGATGCTCTGGATGCGCGACGTGTCCACGGGGCGGTCGCGCGGGTGCGGCGTGCCCGTCATGAGCTCCAGCACGCGCCGGATGCCTTCCCTGTATGCCAGTGGAGCGTGCGTGCGTCAGAACTCGTCGTAAAACGCAGCGTACCCTGCGGATCAAACGCAGTAACTCACCGCGGAGCGTCCGGATAGTTGGCGGGGTCCTCCGACAGCAGCTTGATGACCTGCGGACGCACGGCCACCACGGCGCCCTGGGCGTCCAGCTCGTCCATCTCGGCGTAGACGTCCGTGAAGGTGCCGCCGCGGTCGATGGCGAAGCGGAAGACGCGCATTCTGCGGCTGGTGGGGCGGGGACAGGGAGTTCTTCTTCGGCTGCAGCGCAGATCGCAGAATGAGCTCCTCACTCAAGATTTCCTTTCGATGATGAGTGGATCGCCCAAAATAAGCGGAAACTTCGACCGTACCCCCAATGGGTTACTCGTTATTTTGGGTGTTGGTATCATGATGGAATCGCCACTAGCGATGGTGGATGGATGCCCTCGAGGCCCGCGTCGCGTCCGCATGGGGGCCAGCCCAGTGCGTCTCTGCGTTGGAGACTCAAGCCTCATGCTGCTGCACGCTGCAAGCGCCGTCCTGTGTGCTATATCCAGGCGCCGAGTCCGCGAGAGGGCGTGAGATCTTTTTCGGTGAAGAGTCACGCCGCTTGGCTCTCTCGCCCCCTCTCCGAAGCTTCAGGAGAACAGTCTGGCAGTCGCCCTTTCACCTTCCCGTCGCCTCCGAGTCGTGATGGCGAGGAAAGCTTCGCTGCATCGCGCTCCCTCCAAGTCGTCCATGGACTCCGCGTCTCGTGGGTCCTCGACAGATGGCGACGGTGCGGGAGCCGTAGTCGCCGACGAGCCCTGCGCCATCAAAGTGGTGGTTCGCGCCCGTCCGCTGAACGAGAAGGAGGTGCAGGCCAAGACGCCGATCATAGTCAACGTCTCTCGCGAGAGCATCCAGGTAGTGAACCCCATCGTGTTCGCGGATCCGTCCTACCTCGAGGCGGCCTCCAGTCCCGGAGGACGACGTCCCAGCGTCAGCGATCTGCCCCCCATCGCTCTGTCGCCGGCAGCCACAGCGGCAGCCAATGCAATCGGCGAGTGCCGCACTTTCCACTTCGACCGCTGCTTCGGCGCTTCCCTTCCCGAAGGCGTGGATGCCGCCGAAGTAGCTGCCGGCTCTTACGACGTCGATTCTACCACTCAGCGGCCGAATCAAGAGCTGATTTTCGACGAAATCGGCCAGGATCTCATCGCCTCGGCCTTCCAAGGCTTCAATTGCACTCTGTTGGCTTATGGACAGACGGGGAGCGGCAAAACGCACACGATGGTGGGCGACAAGACGCCAGCAGGCAAAGGAGTGATCCCGCGAGTGTGTGAAGCGCTCTTCCTGGAAGTCGAGGCCCGTCGGGCGAAGGAAGCCGAGAGAGACGAAGCTGGAGGCGATTCGCCAGCCACAGGCGGCGAGAAAGAGACCGGCCGAACCATCTACAGCGCACACGTACGTTGTCTATCTCTCCATTACGATCGTTGCTGTCTTGTTTGAAATAAGGGAATGGGCTCATAACCTCGTAACCTCGTGTAACCAGGTGAGCTACTGCGAGATTTACAAAGAGAAGGTGAACGATCTGCTGGACAGCGAGGCTCCCTCATCGGCTACTGAGAAGCGTCGGCCGTCGTTAACGTCTCCATTCCAAGCGTCGAGTGACGAAGCAACGGCTTCGGCCAGTAGCTCTCGACGAGCACTGCGTGTTCGTGAGCACCCAATTACTGGCCCCTTCGTGGAGGGTTTGAGCTCCCACTCCGTCGCGTCCTACGCCGACATCGCCGAGGAGATGCTGGCCGGCGAGAAGCTGAGGACGGTGGCCTCGACGCTCATGAACGCCGTGTCGTCCCGCTCGCACGCCGTGTTCACCATCACCTTCACGCAGACGGCGTTCGATCCCGTCTCGCAATGTGCCAATGACAAGGTACTGACCTACTGCAGGCCTGTGGTGCTCAACACACACGTCCTTTTGGCTGATGTGAGGCGTGTTCACTGTTGGTGGGTATGTGTTGTAGACCTCCAAGATCAGTATGATCGACCTCGCCGGCTCGGAGCGTGCCAACGTATCTGGAACCAGCGGTAATCGGCTGAAAGAAGGGGCGATGATCAACAAGAGCCTCACGACACTGGGCCGTGTCATCTCCGCACTGAGCAAGTGCGTCTTCCTGTCGCTTTCTATCCATTTCTGCCGGAACTCGACGACTGAAGCAGCATTTCTGCCTGTTGTGAAGCAGACAAGCGTCCGATCGGATCCCCTACCGGGATAGCACACTCACTTGGCTCTTGAAAGAGAGTCTGGGTGGCAACGCGAAGGTGAGAGAGGCGGGTAGCCTGCTGGTTTAGGGATTGTTCACTACGGCTAACCGGCTTCGCTATCGCGTGTCCCCTATTGTGTCAAAGACGACGATGATCGCGATGATCAGTCCATCGTCGGATGTGAGTGGCCTCTTGTCTTCACTGTTCTCCTAGGTTTGCAGGCCTTGTAACCTTGTATCTGCTTCGGACTTTGCTCTGGCAGAATTACGACGAGACGATGAGTACGTTGCGGTACGCTGAGTCAGCCAAGAAGGTGATGAATCGCGCCGTAGTGAATGAAGACAAGAACGCGCGGATCATTCGTCAACTTCGTCAGGAAATCGAAGATCTGCGTGCGCAGCTGGCGACAACGAGACTCAGTCCTCGCAAAGGCAGCAGCAGTGCTGGCCTTTCCGCCAGTTTGATGGAGCGCGAGTCCTTCTACTCGCAGCTCCAGCAGGAGGTCGAGTCCTCCCGCTCACAGCAGAAGCAGATGACGATCTCGACCGTCGAAGCAGTCAATGCTCCTTTCAGCGTTATTCACTTGGACGGAAGCCTGCCCAGTCTGGTCAACATGAACGTCAATATGACAGCGGGGGAGGCGCTGGCGTATTTGCTGATCGACGGCGCGACTCTGTTCGGTTCCGATCCGGAGCCCGACGAGGTTCAGAAGGAGACTGCTAAGGAGCAAGCTGGGGCAGATTTGGGCGAGTTCGAAGCCAAGGGCGTTGCTGAGAGTGGCAGTACTGAGCAGAGTGCTGTCCCTCAAAAGAAACGCCGCAGTTCCTGGTCTCCAACGTTCCTACGACGACGGTCTTCCCCGTCTGCTGCGAGCCCGACACGAGCCGCGAGTCGTTCGCCCGCTCTGACCGTATACAAACGCTCAGGTACACAGGTCTGCCGACTGCAGAGTCCGGATGGCAGTGACGTTCTACCTCGTCACGCCCGTTTCCTCTGTTCCTACACGCCGCTGACGCCACTGGCGCTTGAGGACACGCCGAAGAGCGAAGGCGAGGCCACGGAATACACCGTCGAAGTGGAGCCACTGGACCCCAACGCGGTGGTGCTGGTGAATGGGCAGCAACTGGAATTTGGAGAGATTCCAGCCACAAAGCTGAGCCACGGCGATCAGATCCAGCTCGGACGTGGCTATTTCTTCCGTCTTCACGGTAGGATTCCCTGTTTAGCATGTTATTGCCTCGCTTCTAACCGCTTTTGCGTTCTTCTTCTCGTAAATCAGTGCCTGGATCCTCGATGGTGGTGCCTCGAATCGCTCAGGCGGTTCAGCAACCACTTGAACTGGAGCCTCGGAAGGACGAAGGCCGGGAACTGGAAGAACTGGTGGATGAAGCCAACGCCATCTGCACCAAGTGGCTGCTTAATACGGAGTTCGCGGTGGCGAAGGAGTCCATCGATGTCAATGAGGCGGTGGTCGTGAAGAAGAAGCTGGATGCCGATTGCTACAGCACGGTGCATTGGGATCGCGCTGCTCTCGAAACGAAGCTCCAATTGCTACGGGAGTTTGCGGCTTCTCTAGAGACCGTTGCCTCCATCACCATGGGAGTGGAAGCGAGTCAAGTGCAGGCCTCAGATCCAGTTGAAGCGGCAGTCGAAGTGGCAATCGAAGTGGCAACCGAAGTGGAAGCCGAAGCGGCAGCCAAAGTGGCGGTGTCTCGAGCCCCAAACCGTCCGTCCGACCGCACTTCTCAAGTGGAAATCGACAGCCCAAGGGCCAAAAGCGGCACCTCTGGACATGCCCCTTCAAGCAGCGCACAGTCAACGCCTTCTGTGCGTCTCCTTGGACACGGACGGATCCACCTTGCAGCTCAGCCGCCAGGCTCCACCGTGGCGTTGACTGTCGCAATTTACGACTTCTCAGGAGTCTATCTGGGCAAGCTGGACACGCGACTAACAGGAACGTCGCCAGCAGAGCCGGCGAAGAAGAAGGCGGGGATGTTGGGTCTTTTCTCACCGAAAGGAGCCTCGAATTCGACGCGAGCCATCCAAATCCACGTCGACAAGATGGAGCTTGAGGCCGACTGTCTAGTCACAGCTGGCAGCATTTCCATCACGCTGAAGGAGGCGTCCAAGAAAGTGGTTAGCAGTGACGAAACCAGCTCCCCCAGCACCTTCTCGACCGCCCAAGTGCCACCGATGGAGGGTTTGGAGGCAAGTGACTCCGAGGTGGAGAGAACCAGACATACTTTCTTACTCGGAGAAACGTTTGAAACGACGGTCAAGGAGAAGAAGCGGAGCTCCGAATCACTGTTCAGTGGGGACAAGGACTCGCTACTGGTGGAGGTTTGGGGGTACGACGTCACCCGGACCGCTTCAGCTTTGCAACGGCCTCAACAAGTGGAATTCTATGTCTCTGTGGACGTGGAGGAGCGCGACCACGACGCACTGTATCGTGCTGTGTCTGTGAAGCCTGACGGAGCTCTCCGCCTGCACGTGAAGCGAGCCCGACGTCTTCTGGTCCGTGTAACGCAGTCAGACCGCCAGTCATTTGGCCTCTCCGACATTGTGCGGGTCTGTATCGCCCCGCCAGCCTCTCAGACAGTCGACGAAGCGGCTTCGAGGTCGACTTTGACGGGGAAAACCTCTCAGAGAGTGCTCTCACCCTCGCCCCCCGTCGAATTCGACAGACCTGATGATTCTCCAGCTGTCCATACTGGAGGGAAGACTTCTTGGCAAGTGCTGGACTTTCGAGGCGATCGCGGCATCGACGAATCCAGTCGATCACTTAGCGCCACGTTGAAATGGGACCAACTCTCGGCTAGCGACGTCGAACACGTGAACCCCGAAGGAGAGCGGTCGGTCTTTCGGCTGGCGATCGCCTTCACCACCCGGTGGTCCAGCGTGCCAGTGGTGGTTTCCAAGAGTCTCGTGACCAAAATGTGCCCTAGTAACATCTCAGCCACCCAGAAATGGGCTCGAGGCTTGGAGTCCTCTCGAACGGCGTGGTGGGCGAAGGAGAGCTTCAGTCGCAATTTCCGCTTGGGTACGTGGTACGTGGCGGATATCACGTCGGAGCCCACTGCAGCACCGGAAGGCAGTGCAAATGCCAACGAAATCGACGGGGAAGAGCGTTCGGATCCACCAAAGGACGAGGCTACGCCATCTGCTACCTCCGTGACGGAGGAGGTCATGGATGGCCACATCGGCGGCTTGAATCGACTGGCAATGGTCATGCAACTGGAGCGGATGCGCCAGAAAGTGTGGATCATGCTCAACCTCCGCTTATCTGCCCCCTCTTTCGGTGACGGTGGCGGAGCTTCTGATACTCGGGACGAGGTCCTAACCGTCTCAATGGTCGACGATTGTCTGGACGAACTCAGTGGTGGCGAGGAACGAGCGTTCGAGAGCGTTCAATTGGCTTCTTGTCTGTGTCTTCGACCCCAAAAACGGAAGGATCTGCTCATGGACTTGTCGACTGGACAGCTCGTCGATCAGGACGCCAAGAGCTGCTCGTCCAGTGGCCAGACGCATGCGATCCACTTCGTTTCCGAGCCAACGCAATTGGTGGGCGGCGCCCAATTAGAAGGCGAGATGAGTGGCTTCCTCATGCTCTCTCTGTCGCTCCCGCTGGATGAGGCGACCGCCGCTGCTGTTATCGCGCCTTTAGGAGGCACTAAGGCCGGCACGAAGGCCGCTCTGGCCAAAGCCAGCAGCCACCGCGCCTCGAAAGCGAGCTGGGAACGCCACTGGTTCGTGCTCAAGCGGCCGTTCCTCTACGTCTACGAGAACTTTGCGCGGAACCAGCAGACGGGCATCATGGACCTTTCCATGTGTCAGTTGCTGGTATCGTCTGCGTCTACGTCGGACCTGCCCTTCTCTTTTCGTCTGGTGAGTCTCGACGGCAGGAAGCAGGCGGCCGTCTGGTGGCTCCAAGCGTCTACCGCCGCGGAGATGCGGGCGTGGCTCGTGGCCCTCGATCCGCTCAAGATCGAGGCGCGGCAGGCAGTCGCGTCGACGCCGTCCAGTGCCGAAACCCCGGCGCTTACGGCGTAGGTTGGCCGTGTGTGGGTCGATAGGAAAGATGGATTTGACGGTTTAATGCATGTAAGCATGGGGTTTTCCTGTGGTTTCTGGGCTTTCTTCTCGTCACTAGGCAGCTAGATCGCTAAGCCATAGACGTAGAGGACCGCGGAGATCGTGGCATTCTCCCAAGACACAGTGCACGACCCTGTTGCAGTGCATGAGCACACAAGATGTCAGGGCATCTTGCCGGTCGATGGCAACAGATCGATCAACATACCATCCGACTTCTCGTCCCAATAGGCACCACTGCATCATCCCAAGAGCGTTAGAAAGCTGCTGCGTGTCATATCGAGGCAAAGGGATCCCCACCTGCTGATCTCGAGCCCCGCTCCCTTGCGTTGCCGCACGAAGCAGGTCACAATGTACTTGAAATTCTGCCAGCAGATCCCAACCAGCAGTCAGTTCCTGTCCAACGGCCACCGATCCCGCAAGCTCATCGTGTACACACCGGACAGAGGCGCTTGAGGTCCTCAACGCAAGCGCTCGTCATCGCAGTCACCCAGTTGTTCACCTAGTCGAAGCAATGCCGAGGTCAGACCAGCAGGGAAACCTTGAGTCTCGTCCGCCTTTAAGGGGTGTCCGACCTTTGTGTTGTCGTAGACGTTGCCTTCCAGCACGGTCAGCACGGCGTCCTGCACGATGGCGCTCACTTCGTCCTTGAGCAGTGGGAAGTCGTAGCAGGACTCGGCCGGCATGGTGTGGACAGCGACGTTCGACGAGCACGAAGATCGCGATGGCTCTCAACAGTCTTTGCGGTGTGTCGGTTCACATACCAGTCGACGGCTCTTCAAGATCGCTCGTCAAACGACCAGATACCTGATGAACAACGAACCCGACGATGCCACTGAGACGGCGAATGTCCACGACCAGAAGGCGAAGGGCGACAAGCCGAGAGGCAAGAAGACTCGACGCCATTTCCGCGAACAAGCGCAACGAGCTCGAGCCCAGCCACAGGTTAGCGGAGGCGACAATAACGAGCCAAACCTGTCGGATGATGCGGTCGACCAGCCACTGCCATCTGAGATCATCGAGATGGATCCTTTCGAAGACGAGGAGAGACCATACTCGACTTCAGTACCGCTGAGAGCGCGATATCTAGTGGAGAACGAGGTCAGCGGAGACTTCTACCAAGTGCGGACGAGGCAGAAGACCGCCACGTTCTCAGGCCACACGACGCGACTCAAGACACAGCGAATCGCAAGAGGCTTCGGTCAGGACCCAACCAAAGAGAGCCATGGAAAGTGGCAGACTCTGTTGCAGCGGGACGGCGAGAAGACGCTGGTGGTCGTGGTCTTGGGGATCGTGGCGGGTATGAGCTGGTTGGACGTCGTCAACCTCAACACGACGAGCGATTCCGACACGAGCAGCACATTCCTCTGCACCTACAGCGCGGTGGCAAACCGATCACGCCGATTCTTCTTCCTCCTGCTCAAATATCCTTTGACACGGAAATCTGCCCGAATGCCGGTTGGTCCAGCCTGCGAGGCGAAGCTTTCCTTACATTGTGAGCCTTTACTGGAGTCTTGATAGGATTGATGCGGAAGCTGAGTCAGATGGCACCTCACCACGACAGCTACAAAGCCATTGGAGTCGACACCGCGGCTGATCTCGCGTCGTACCGACTGGTAAGAGCCCGTGCAGTCCAAGTTCAAGGGTGGTGTGGCTAACTTCGAGTTGCTGCAGCTCCGAGCCGTGACAGCGCTCCTTGCCACTGCCTTTCTCGTGCTGCTGATTGGATCGCCTTCAGCATTGCGACTCAGTCGAGCCCACCAAACCAACGACAAGTGGTACGACAGCAACGCTCTCTGTCAGCCGAACAGAAGGAACTAAGTGCCTCTGTGTAATTGCAGGTGTGAAGACGTCGCCCCCACATCACCAGTGTTTCACACTGGCATTTCGGCGCTACGGAGCTGCGCCGTTCTAAACACGCTGCTCGTAACGGGGGCGTGGCTGCTCGTTGCACTGGTACGTTTCTTCAGTTCGTGCCAATCACTAGCAATGCGATCAATTCTCACTTGTCGGCTTATGATGTGAGCTTCAGCAGTGCAGCCTCACGACTTCGGATACAGCGATCAGTCGTCGTCATGTGGCGGAGCTCCAAGAGTGCCTCTCCACTAGCGAGAAACGGTGAGTCACTCTCTTTCTCTCTCTCTCTCGTTGCGCTTGTCCATCCGTGCTCATTTCTAAGGCCTGACGCGTCTGTTATTGCTACAATGACAGCGTTGACCAGCTGCAGGGAACACGCCTCGACATTCTCCCGGTGGAGGACCTCCGGGCGCTTATCCAACTGCACCAGGCAAGTGTGGAAGCCACCACATCACTGCGCCGCGTACACGGTTGCCTCCCTAACTGGCATAGCTCTATTGTGCATATATATCCCACCGATGCAGCGCGCCATCGAGCAGACGGAAGGCGTCCTGGTCTCCAAACTGCAAAGCCACCGCCCGATCACAGCGACTTCGCGTCAACAGGAGCCGCCAGCGAGCACCAACTGACGTGCAAGGCGTCCATAAGATACTTTCTCGAGTTGAAGGGAAGCTGATGCCACAAAACGTTCCGTCACACGTCGCAGATTCAGAATATAAGCAAGGTTTTTATATCGGTATACTGAGGTTTTTCAACTCTTTCGGTGGCAGAGTGACGCTCACTCTCATCCGAGCAACTCCCCAAGCACCAAGCCTGATGCTCGCCACCCTGCGCCTGCGCTCACCGCCCTTCCTGCGCGCGGCCGCCGTCACGCGACGCGCTGCGGTCGCCCCCCGCTCTGCTGCACCTCTTGCGCGCCTCTTCTCGGCGCTGGTGGACAGCGAGTGGGTGCGCGCGGCCCGCGACGCCGGCCGGCCGAAGCTGCTGCTGCTGGACTGCAACCACCCGGTCGCGTTCCCGCGCGGCCACATCCCGCAGGCCGTGCCGCTCACCCTGGCCTCCTCTATGCTCAAGGTAGCGGAGCTTGCATCCTATCGCTGGCCGGATACAGCGGCTTAGTGCTCTCCACTTCGTGTGCTGGTTGCTGTTCTATAGGATCCGACACCCGACGCCACCGGCGTCGTGAGCAAGGAGCAGTTTCAGAGCGTAATTGAGATGTTGCAGGTGCCGTCGGACGCCACGCTGGTGTTCTACGACGATGAGATGAGTCTGGTACGTTCGTGAGATGCTCTGAGAGGGGGTGGGGTGGGCTGCTAGACGCTCATTTGGTGCCACTTGGCCCTTGCTCTTGCGCTTGTTGTGGTTTCGAGAGAGCAGAAGGCGACGCGCATGTGGTGGGTCTTCCGCCACTTTGGGTTCCCTGTGGACCAGCTCAAGGTGAGAGGGAGTGTTTGGTGCAGTCCCTTTGCGTAATCGGAGTAGCCAGGCGTGTGATGACTACCGCTCAGCTGTTCGACTGGCTGGATGGTGTTACGAATGTCAGGTGCTGGACGGAGGGCTGAAGCAGTGGCTGGCCGACGCCAACGAGGCTGCGACGGGCGAGCCGGAAGACGCCGAGCCGCCTGCCTCAGTCTGGAGGTAACGTGGCATTCCAATTCCTTCCTCTCTCTCCTCGCAATCACGATGCCTTGGCGCATAATCACGGCGGTTGTCGCACGAGCAATAATCCTGTGTACTGACGTGATTGCCCACCTCTCTCGCTGCGTTCGAACGGAATTAGTGACGCGACGGACACACACGCGCTTGTGGGTTTCAACGCTGTGCAGCAAGGGGTTGCCGACCCCGCGACCCAATTCGTGGATGCTCGGTCGCCCGGCGAGTACTGGGGCGAGGACGCCAATGGCAACGCGCGGACGGGTGCGTAACCGAGTCAATCTGCAGGCAGTCTATTAGCCAACGCTCTTGTCTTGAGCTTTTAATCGCACGAGTGGCAACTCATTGGCGATTTGCAATCGACTGCTTGCAGGTCACGTCCCTGGCGCCGTGAATTCCAACTGGGTGGACGGCGTGGACTTCGCTCGGAATGGCAAGTTCAAATCCAAGGCGGAGCTCGAGGCCATCTTCTCGGATGTGCTTCATCTCGACAAGGACAAGCCCGTCATCACGTACTGCCAGCGTGGAATCCGCGCGGCGCACACGGCGTTCGCACTGGACCAAGTGATGGGCTTCAAGGACGTGAAGATCTACGAAGACTCGATGCTTCAATACCTCAACCGAGACGACTCGGACGTCGAGCAGCACTAAACTACCGCCACGTTTACGCCGGAGGCGCAGCAGCAGCCAGTCAACGGGTTGTGTCGCCTTTTGGATGGTGTAAGTGAAGTGGCGGGGGCGGAGATGAGATGCTCCCCAGCGCATCGTCGAGCATCTCGTTGCAGCTCTCCGGACAGTGTTGGCAACGACAGTTCAAAAATAAAAACCGTTATTACGGTTATTACAAAAACACCGTTAGAACGATGTCTTAACGAGAAAAAAACGAGAAAAAACGATGATCTTTGCGTTGGTAGTACAGTAGTTACTTGAATAGAGGATTTCTGAGACTGGATTCGGCGGCAGCACACAAGTCGACGCCGTGAACTTTCGTGGAC
>MBAC02010929.1:0-69912 GCA_001712635.2 Nothophytophthora sp. Chile5
ACAGCCCGCTCTGCCGACGACACCAACTCTTGTGCTTCTTCTTTCTCAAATCGAAGTGTCATGCCCCTCCACCAAAAGGTTGCTCGTCCCTAACTGTTCCTAATGTCCCTCGTATTCCGTTATTAAATTGTAGTTTTCAGTTCGGTCTGATTTATTTGTGTAGGTTTCTTATGCTCCCTTCTGTATTTTATGGAATGCGGTTATATAACGGTTTCTTATTATACAATACACAGCATCCCGAAGAAATTCGCGATAAATTTCAGGTAGCTTTTATAGTTATGGGTGCCTCAACAGTGTTAAGGTTGCACTTCAGTGTTAAGGGTGCAGCTTCGCGATCGTCGCGTTGTAATTCCCCGACCCCTTAGGGCGCAGTAACGCCATCCCCCTTGATTGGCGATCGGCCTCGGGCGAGCTGGCACCGCGCATCTCTTCTCTCGTCTTCCATGTTTCCGCTCCATCTTCGTCATGGGTCGCACAGTTGGCCTGACTGATCGAGGTTCAACTGTACGGCGGTAAGTCGACTTTCCGAGGGTACTTTGCGGAATGGGTTGACTTTGGTGACACATATCTTTAACTTTTGCATCAAATAAATCGCCAAATATTGCCAAAAGAGGAATATTTCTAGCATCCACGAAGATTTTACCCAACACGAAACTTGAACCCAAATGTTAAGTCGACACAAAAGGACTACTATTTGGGTGAAGACGACAACAAACTACCGTGCTCCGCTCATTTACAAGGGTATCTGGTCTTCAACTCCCTGCTAGGTCGTCGGACCTTGAGGCAGCGCCAGCTCCACCTTCCGGTCCTCCAACCTCCCTCCCTTCTCGGTTTCAATGAGCCTGTCGCGCATCGAGGTCCACGCAGAGAGTCCGAGCTGCATTTCGCCAGGCGACGGACGCTCCAAGCGCTGATGATGGTCGTATCTCCCGGTGGGAGTTCGCGGGATCTCGTTGTTCGGGTCGATGTACTTGATGAAGAAGCGGACGCCGAAGGACATGGCCACGAACAGCAGACACGTGGCGATGCCGACCCCGACGAAGGTCATTGCGCGGCCGACACTCGCGTCCATATCCGAGCAGTAGGCGGCGATGATCTTCTCCATTCTCGCTGGGTTCGAGCACGACGGCAGACAGAGGCAGCCATTGCTGCCTTGGCATACTGAATCGTTGGTCACGTGGCCCAGTTCTTGATACTCCCGTGCCCAAGCGGCGTCGCAGTCGGAGCATATCGCGTCGTCACTTTCGCAGTAGGTGAAGTCCAAAGCAGCGTAGGAGTGGCTGCGGATGGCACTGCCGAGCTGGCTGATACTCACGCATTGGCCAAGAGGACCAAGCGCACACTACAACACAGCAATACGCTGGTCAGAAACCTCATTGACAGCGGCGATCGACCTACGGAACGTACCGAGTCGTCAGGGATGGCCACGTTGAGGCAGTCGTAACAGGATCGTGGCGACATACACTCCGCTCCAGCGTACCAGGAACACGAGTCTCCAGCGGTGGCCGTCACCTCGCCACCCAATAACGAAGACGCGTCTGTCTCGATGGTCTCCATGCTGTTTCTGGCGTCGGAGCTGTCGCTGGAAGCGTTCATCTTGAACTGTGGCAGGGTTTGAGGCGCGAGGATGGTTGGGGAGTGCGTTGTATACCCAGAAGGCGGATGCGGATGTGGCTGACGCGTGACGCGTTAGCCAGATCTAGTGTTCAGGCTGCCTTACCGCACGCAATGGACCTGGCAACGTTGGTGATCAGTGCCACTGTCGGATAATTTGGACGGAATGCATGGGATTGGACTGAAGCGTTCGCCAAACATGACACGCCACGAAGCCCGAGCAGTCAACTCAATGGAGATCGCCAGTCACGAGAGCGGTGGTCGAGCCCTCCAGATCTTACGCTTTTTCCAAAGATTTGGTTCAGGTTCGACCTCTCCATCGCTCCGGACTTGTATCCACTTTAGCTGTTCCAGGTACAAAGGATTAGTAGACGAGTGTCTTGGCTTCGACTTTTTCTTCTTCACCCGAATTTTGCTTCAACGCTGCTCCAAGGCGACGGGTGCCTCGAAGCGTGGAAACTGCAGGCACGCACGTGTTCCTCCTCGCCTCTTGGCTCGCAAAGCCACGGCTTGGGTGCCACTCGCAGACGCGAAGAAGAGTGGCAGTCCGACTCTTCCGCTCCTCTTCGTCTCGCTTTGATGGGCGTCAAACCCTTCGGACCGCATGGCGTCAACGTGGCAGATCGTAGCACTTGTTGCGCCATCCAAGACGCGTCCATGCAGCTCTCGAATATTTGGAGCAAGCAAGCCACAGCACGTCAATAGATATTCGCTTACGAGTCCTCTCGCTCCTGGTAACACTCCGGGCTCGCTATCGCCGTTGGAGCGATCAGTTGGCGCGTCTTTGGTCTGCATCGGGCGCTGCTGGCCGATACCCTTCGCCCACTTGCACCACGAGAGCTGACGTTGCTGGCGCGGCTTCAATATCTCGCGTTCCTGCGTCGAGAGCGACGGCTTCCCCCGTCACGAAGGTCTTCTCCGTCGCGATGAGGCTTTCACGCAGCGATTTCCAGCCGGACAAGGCGAGCTGAGGCCCCGACGGAGGCGGACGCGCCACGGAATGAATGCCTGCCACATACACACACAGTCGAATAGAACGAAGCGATGAGTGTTCAATCCGTAGGGAGCAGCAGGAAATTCGGAGCAGGCAGGTCAAAACTCACCGGGCAGTTGAGCTCTGGCTCGTCGAATGCACCGCCGGACTGAGATAACAGCGCAGACCATGGCGACGCAAATCCCCACGGCCACTGCGATGCAGATCCTCGTGCCGGACGAGAACGAGCTACTCCCGCTGGAGCTGGAGCTGCTGCATTGGTCGGAGATCACCGTCGCCTCCCAATGGGATATCTCACAGGCCGCGACACATACGCAGCCGTCGGATCCGGTACAATACGTCGTGGAGCCAGCAGTGCCAGTGTTGTTATAGCTCCAGGTCCATCGAGAGATGCAGGCGGAGCACACCGAGTCGGTGGCATTGCAGTAGGAGTACTCGGAGGACGGGAAGTACCGGGCCACAGGCTCGTAGTACTGGCGATTGGCCAGGTACTCTTCGTACACCGACATGCTCACGCAGGCGCCAGTTGGGTCGATGGCGCAGTCGTCGGTAGACAGCAACACGTTGAGGCAGTCGGAGCCGGTGCGTGGTCGTGAGCAGCTCCCGTCGGCGTACCAAGTGCAGGAGTCGCCCGCATTGGAGCTCGTGGGCTTGACCGCGACGATGGAGCCGACGTCGCTCTCATTCCCGGGGCCTGAAGCTGAGCCAGCCAGGCTGGAGCTGGAAGACGAAGAGCTCATTTGTCAGTCGAACAGCTCGGGCTGCTACCGATGCGTCTGGTTCCGAAATGAGCTCGGAATCTGAAGGAGAAGCTGCGGCTGAATGGAATGGTGCATGGACGCCGATGACGGCCGCTTGTCGCTGCAAACTGAAGGAGGCGGTGCGGCCCTGCTACATGCGACAGACGCAGAGCTCTGCTGGATTCAAGCGGGCGCGTGCTGCCTGGAGTCGGGAAGGCGGCAGCTCTGGTGGTGCGTGTGCCTCGCACTCTGAAGTACGTGTCACAAAGACAGGATGGGCTGGCTGATGGGCATCAACATGTATTTGAGTGAATCGACTGGTGGAGACATAGTCTTTGAGCCGTTATTTGAGTGAATTGCGTGGAGTCTTGAAGGTTGTTTGAGGTGTTTCTACAATGGCATAATCCGATTGATGATGCCAGTCATTTCATGTTTTGTGCCATTCCTGGCCGACTCCTGCCTTTGGACTGGCCCCGCCTCGTGCTGCTGCGGCTAACGTTCGTGGCGCTCGTGGTCGTTGAACGACGCTAGCTGATACCCTCCACCCTCCTCCAGCTCAATGACGGGCGCTTCTCCGTCCGGCAGCATCCCGTCCGCAGTGCCGACGGCTTCGTCGGACTCTTGTTCCATGGCAATGAGCTTCTCCCGCAGAGCCTTCCATCCAGTCAAAGCGAGTTGCGGTCTCGAGCGAGGCCGTCTTGCTACACTTCGAGTCTCACGAACGGCTTCAAAGCAATGGGAACACACAAGAAACGATGAGCCTCCAACCCCAAAGACGCAGCGAGCAACCCACAGACTCGAACGCACCAGGATTGGACGGCTTAGCCCTCCGACAGAACGTCGTAACGATCCACAGACCAATGATGACTCCAACAGCGACGCCCACCGCTAACGAGATGCCATAGTGTGGAGAAGACGTGCTGCTGCTGCTGCCACCGGAGCTGCACTGGGCATTGAACGCCTTGTCGCTGATCACCGTCTCCGCCCAATCTGGCAGAGCGCAGGCGGCGAGGCACAGACACCCGTCCGAGCCAGTGCAATGCGCCGCTGCTGAGTCTACGCCGCCTGTCTTCTCGTAGCTGTAGAGCCACTGCGACGTGCAGGCCGAACACGTCGAGTCATTGACGCCACAATAGGTGTACTCGTCGGAAGGATAATACTTGTAGCCCAGCACGACGTCTTGCTGCTCGTTCAGCAACTGTTGGTACTCTGCCAGACTCACACAGGCGCCAGTGGGAACGACCGCACACTCGGAGCCTGGGAGCTTGACGTTCAGACAGTCGAAACAGGTGCGTGGACTCTTGCAGCTTGCGTCGGCGTACCACGTGCAGTCCTGGGCCTTGGAGCTGGCGATCTGGGTCACGTGCGTTGCTCTGGCGTCCGTCCAATCCACTGTCGAGCCAGAGGAAGACAGCGAGACGACGGAGCTGTTGGACGCCATTGCTAGTCCAGCAGCTATACTCGAGTGTCGTCTTCGGGTTCTGGGCTTGCGTCGGTGCTATAAGAACCACATCAATAGCGCCGTATGGGCGGCAGAAGCTGCCTTGTCGACAGCAGCTGGGCCATACCCAAGCTGCTCTCGAGATTGCTTGGGATAGACAGACACGGCGTGGCCCCATAGAGTAGAGCTGCACCATCGCGAGGCGTATCAACGCAGACGAACCACCCCAACAAACAACAGTCGCCGCGTCATAGATATATCAAACATTGCGCCAGCTTCTTGTTATGAAGTTCCCGAAACTCGATGCTACAACTGGGTGGTCTCGCGCCCACGCCGCTCCAGTTCACTGGGCGACGCCGGGCGGTATCCTTCGCCCTCCTCCAGTCGGATCGCAGGCGTATCTGTCTCTGTGAAAGTCTCAGCGCGTTCCCGGGTATCCAGCGTCACGGATTCGCCTGTGATGAAGCCGTTCTCCGTCTCAATGAGCTTCTCCCGCAGCGACTTCCAGCCTGTCAAGTTGAGTTGCGGCCCTGATTGCTGCGGCCGCGGTGGCGGTCGGTTCGGATTCGCACGTGAAGCATCTGAAACAAACACGAAACGCAACATGAGTCGAGAATCCCCACGCTCCCGTGACTTCCTAGCTGCCTGAAACTCACCACTTGGCTGGTAATTCGAGCGGCGAACGAACCGCTTGACGCCCCAAGTCGCGAACGCCAGCAACAAGGCGACGCCAACACCCACAAAAACCGACACGACGATCCGGGACGTCATCGACGTCGTTCCACCTCCGCTGGAGCTGTCGCTGGAACTGCATTGGTCGGAGAGTACCGTCGCCTCCCAGTTGGACACCACGCAGTCCGCGATGCACACGCAGCCGTCCGATCCCGTGCAATACGTCGACAAGCCCGTGCTGCCTGTGTTGTCGTAGTTCGACGTCCATTGCGAGGTGCAAGCCGCGCAAATCGAGTCGTTGGCGCTGCAATACGAGTAATCAGACGACGGGAAGTACCGCTGACGAGGCTCGTAGTACTGCCGGTTGGCCAGATACGCCTCGTAGCTCGCCATACTCACGCACGCGCCGTTCGGATCCACGGCGCAGTCGTCGGTGGATAGTAGCATGTTCAAACAGTCGGAGCACGTGCGAGGCCGGGAGCAGCTCTCGTCCGCGTACCAGGTGCACGAATCGCCGGTGTTGGAGCTCGTGGTCTTGGCCACGCCCGAGGAGGAGGAGGAGGTGGCGGAGCCTACGCTGGGCTCGACCGAAGCCGAGCTGTTCGAGGAGGAGCCATTGGAGGAGACCATGGCCGGCGGACGGTGTACAGTAACAAAGATCACTTGTTACGTGCGACTAGCTGACAGCTCCGGCGTTTCCTTTCGATGGATACGCGGTTTTGCAGATGAGATCGCCTTGTGCAAATTTGCAGCACGCGCAGTGCTCGAGCGTTTGGCGTCTGGTGTGCGCGGTGGTCGACAGCTTATCAGAGCGCTGGACACGGGTGTCCAACCCTCGATGTTTCTTTATTTCTGAGCTGGCCTATCCGCAACGCAAAACCCCGAATCCTGGAAAATTGCATCCTCCTATTGGGAGAGAGGGAGCCGGGAGGAGCCAGTCGCCATCACAGCTGCCTGGGGTTACGCGCCACTGAAAGCGAAAGTTACTGTGAATCTTACGGGGATTGGCGATTGGAGCTCACGGAGCCTCGCGTTGTTCGGCGGTTAATCCCAGGTGATTGCGTGCCCAGCGCTTCATATTTTATTAATGTCGAGGTTTAGGGCAATGTATACAATATTATTGCGCACAATCTGCACCTCCGCAAACATGAATAGTTTTCTTGTGCGTAGCATAGCATGAAACGCAGCGGTACGCGCCACGTATTTACTTCAGAAAGAATATCCATAACCACGGCAACGAAGCTGGTCGCGTTGCGGCTGTCAATTCAACTGTTCGTTGCGATATTGGAACTTCTTCTGCCTTGTCATCAGATATCGGATCCAGTTGATTGATGTGTCTCATGCGAGCGGTTCTAATTTTCAGCAATGGGAAACTTTAACTTTTGGAAAGTTATTTCGCAAAATATAATTTCAGTGTAACCCCTTCTTCCGGTTACACTACGTAACCAACTTCATGGCCTTCGGTTCCATACTGATACCGCTCTAACAGCCACGGGGTCGTTCTCGCGCGGCTCAATGGAGATGGCAGCCTCGCTGCTATCGCTATCGCCGTATTGATGCGCAGCCACACTGTAAGCATGCAGCGACGTCAAGCGGTCGCGGTCTCCAACGACGCTGTGCTCGCCATTTCCATGCGCAATGAGCTCCTCGCGCATGGCCTTCCAGGCTGGCAGTTCCAGCGGAGGCGCCGACGACCTGGAGCGTAGCCTCTCGACTCGCAGCGTGTCTCGTCGTCTGGCCGAACGCACTTGCTGTATCCTCCAGATCCCCAGCAGAACCGCCAGCACCAGCACGATGGCCACGCCGACGATGACGCAGATGTTTTGCCACGGGAACGAAATGCCATAAATGCCTGGCGTGGAGGACGACGTCGACGCGTCGCACAACTCCGAGATCACGGTTTCCTGCCACTCGGCCGATTCGCAGAACGCAATGCACACGCAACCATCGCTTCCGGTGCAGAAGGACGCGGAATTGCTGGCTGCGGAGGACGTTGTGCTGCATTCCGTGGTACAAGCCGGGTCATTGGCAGCGCAGTACGTGGTATTCGTCGACGGGAAGTAGTATCCATCTGTGCTGCTATTGGTGCCCACTCGGAAATCCAAGCTGTAGTCGTAATGCGTCGCAACGGACGCGCAAAACCCTCCGGGTGTGATAGTGCAGGCCTCGCCGCTCGCCAGCGCGACGTTAAGACAAGCCTGGCACGACCGCGGAGTGCTGCATTCCGTCGCACCCTCGTACCACGTGCACTTGTCGTCGCTCGCCAATGCGTTCTTGCTGCCGGTCGTTGATGAAGCCGACGTCGATTCTGCAGTCGCATCGAGGTCACTGGCGCTGGTATCGGCGTTTTCACTTTCCGTTGCAAAACTGCAGTCGGGCGTGCTCTCGTTCACGATGCGCATGATAAGCGGCAGACGCTCGCGTGCCTCACTCAACCACGTCGAAGACGCACAACTGGCTATGGAAACGCAGCCACCGCTCGAAGCTGAGGAACCGTTGGTCTCGCAGTACGGCGCATCTCCCGCGACGAAGAACGTGACTCCACGATCGCCACTGTCTTCGCCATTCTGTGTTGCTTCGTAGTCCTCCAAGCTCAAGCACACGCCGTTTGTAGTGAGAACGCACAACTATCAGCGAATGCAGAAGCAATATACAAGCGTTAGTAAATAGGGATGATATGACACTGGGTATGTTTAGTTCAATTCAGCATACCTCGCCGTTCGAAGGGGTCTCGTTTAGACACTCGCCGCAGGTTCGCGGCTCCAGATAGCACACTCCGTCTGGAGCTGTCGCGGCTTTCCAACTGCATCCCGAGGCCACCTCCTGCTCCTCGCCGACGGGCCAAGCCACGGATCCCGAGCCAGAAGAGGAAGCCGAGGCATTAGACGCTACCATCTCTTTCCTGTAATGAAGAACGCCACTCACCGCGGAGCGAGCTGATTGCTGAGCTCATAGTAAACCGGAGATGTCTTGCTCTGGGTTTTTGCAGCGTATTGCGACTGGAAGCCGGTGATTATGTGTGGCTGAGCATGACTAATCGCGAAAGCGCCTATTGATATTCGCGATCTCATTTGCAGAACGCATGGACTGGATGGAGAACTGCATGGGAGGCAGGCGTGACCAGGATGATCGGGGTGCAAAAAAAACGAATGTTCGTGAACGCACTTGCAAAACGCTTCGAAATGATGATGCCCAGCATCTTCAACCGTAAACCACTTCATTATTTTTTAGAAGCTCAGCGCTTCAACCACGCATCTCCAGTCATTCGCATGATGATGGCGTCGATCCGTTGTGCGAATCTGAACCAAAACCACTATTTTCACTTTTCAGATTTTCCATCACAAACATTCACCCACATACTCAACCTTCGCAAATGCTACGGTCAGAGCTCAGTCCCTTGGTCACGCATGGCTGCGTACGGTGTCGAAGCAGCTCGGGGGCTTCTCGAGTCTGCTTCCTCGTCGCTTGGTCGCACTGAGGTATTAGTCGTTGCGGCCTCTTCGTCTTCCTCGTGGTTTGACGACAGCTCGCTTGCAGACGACAGTCGATCGGCTGCGAACGGGTCCTGGAACTCCAACGAGATCGATGCGATCTGAGGGTTGGCTGTCGGGTAGGATCGTCCACCGTCCGCGCTCTGCATCTCCTCATCGCCTCCAACGTCCTCCAGCGCCTTCTGCTCCTTCGCGATGAGATCTTCGCGGTACTTCTTCCAGCCTGCGAGCCCTAGAATCGGTCCATTCGCGGGTGGGCGATTGCGAAGTGCGATAGCTCGCGCTCTCGCGACGTTGCGGAGGCGTTGCGACCACGTGACTATGAGCACGATCGGCACCGCGACACACAAGACCACGATCGCGCCAATGCTGCGAAACGAGACCCCCAAGACGTCGGCCGACGCCACGTCAGTAGAAATGCAGAACTTGTCGATGACGTTCTGCTCGTACGCGGCGGACTCGCAGAAACCCACGCACACACATCCATCGGTTCCCACACAGTACTGCGACGGATCGATTTCGCCCGTCGCAGACTTATTGAAACGCTCCTTTATGCAGGCCGAGCACGCGCCGTCGAGCACCACGTCGCAATACGTCGTGTTAATCGACGGGAAGTAGTGGGGCGCGCTGGAACTCGCGTTCACCCGGTAGTCTTCCTCGTACACGTACGCATCCATCGTGGTGCAGTAGCCCGCCGACGTGATGGTACATTCCGTTCTGTCTGCTGGGTCCTCATTGAGGCACTCCACACACGTTCGAGGCCGGCCACAGGTACCCCCCGATCCCAGTTGTTTCCACATACACACGTTGTCGCTGGCCTTAGTGTCAACCTGCGTCTGGATCGTGGGCGTCGGAGTGCTCGGACTCGTGACTTCCAGTGCACACGAGCTCTCGTTCTGTTCATCCTGCGCCTCGATGACTCCGGGTAACAGCTGCTGAGCACTCGCTTCCCAGGTCGGCGACTCGCAAATCATCCAGCAGACGCAGTTCGTCTCCCCAAGACAGCCTCCACCCTCAATGTCCTGCACCACCAAGCAGAGTTTGCACGTCTCGTCGTCTGGCTCGCAGTAGGTTGTCTCGTTTGCCAGCATATGATTGCTGCTGCTAGTTGACCCCAACTGGGAGTCCGTCAGGTCAGTCGTGGGGTCCAACGCGTCGGCGTTCATACACATGCCGCTCGTCAGCATCAGTTTGCAGTTCTAAAACCAACGAGACAGCAACGTCAGCAAGCCACGCAAATGACTGCATGACTCTAACATGTTAGGTAAATGTACGACAGCGACGCACGTTGCCATTGCTAGGGAGTTCGTTCAGGCACTCGTGGCACGTCCGCGGCTGCAGCGAACATGCCGCTGAGTCGTTGGAGGCGCTCTCCTTCCAGCTGCAGCTCGACTTCGCACCACTCACTGTCTCAGACACCTCGAATTCCGAGCCTGAATCTGACGACGAGGTCAGTGCCATGTTGGCGGAGACGCGGAGCTTGGCGTTGGCTGCCATTTTGAAACTGGAGGTCGAATGCAGGAGCAAAAAGTGCGTGACCAGAAGTTGAGCCATCTTCAACCGTCGCGCGATTGGCTATTTTGTCGATTGATGGATGGAAGGGGATACATGATTGGCTAGAAACCCGTGAATTTCGAAGAAAAGTCCGGATTTTTCGGTGGATGGGTAAGTGAAGTGCACTGTTCGAAGCGAGGTTTTGTCTTCAACCTGTCGATCGTGATTTTCATGCGTATTCAATTCATTCCATCTGGATACATTTGCTAATATCAGCGGATCTCGAAACTGCTAGACTTTGGTACTTGACATATACGTATTTCTGCAAACATCCATTTTGACAAGATTTAGCAGCGACTCACTTGCGCGACTCCACCAAGCACCACTCTAAAAAATTCGTCAAAAATGTCGAGCACGCCGGATGAAGTTTGAGCAAAATGGAATGGCCGGCCACCAAGGCTCCCGTGTCTTGGGCATCCATGTGCTGGTCACGAATGAAGGCAGCAATAATAGTCTGGCGTGACATCGCCACTCTCGAACCCTGCCATGCATTAGACGTGATCTCAATAGTCCTGCATCCACCATCAGGAAGCTCCTGATGGCGGCTGCAGGGCTCTTGAGATCAACGCTTATCAAAAACGGAGAGCGACGCTAGCTGCATGATCCAGAGTCGTAGCGGCGCTAGAGGCGCCACAGAAATCGTTGGTTGGATCTGCTGCCACTTGCGGGGGCTCAAGAGCTACAGCATCGGCCCATTCGTCGCCACTCCGTTGCGATCAGCTTCCTCACGCATCTCTTGTTGGCCAGACACCGATAGCCTTCTCATCCACTATAGATACGCCACCACAGGAATCGTGAAGCTCAAGATCACGATGGCGCGAATGGTGCGGACAGAGATCCCCATGGCCGAGCCCCTACTCGACGATCCCGAAGAGTCACAGAAATTGGTGGTGACGTTCTGCTCGTACGTCTCCGACTCGCAGAAAACCACGCACACACATCCCATTGCGCCCACGCAGTACTGCGACGGATCTGTTTCACCCGTCGCAGACTTGGCGAAACGCTCCTTTATGCAGGCCATGTGCCGTCAGCAGGCTCGCAATACGTCGTATTGCTGGATGGGAAGTAGTGCGGCGCACTGGAACTCGCGTTCACCCGGTAGTCCTCTTGGTACACGTACGCGTCCATCGTGGTGCAGTAGCCCGACGATGTGATCGTGCAATCTGTGCCCACCCGTTCATTGAGGCACTTGTAGCAGCTCCGCGGTAGGCCGCAGGGAGAGGATTCCCACATGCACACGTTGCTCGGGTCTTTCGTCGTCTGAATCGTGGGTGTCGGCGTGCTAATACTCGCGACTTCCAACGCACACGAGCTCTCGTCTGTGCATCGATGGCTCCGGGCAACAGTAGCTGAGCACTCGTTTCCCATGTTGGCGCGTCGCAAATCATCCAGCAGACGCATTTTGTCTCCCCACGACAGAGTCCTGTGCCGATGTCGCGCTGCGCCGAGCAGGCCTTGCACGTCTCGTCGTCTGGACTGCAATAGGTTGCCTCATTTACCAGCACATGATTGCTGCTGCTAGTTGACCCCAACTGGGAGTCCGTCAGATCCGTCGTGGGGTCCAACGCGTCCGCGTTCATGCACATGCCGCTCGTTAGCATCAGTTTGCAGTTCTAAAGCCAACAAGACAGCCACATCAGCATACCACACAGCCAGCTATTCAAATGTACGATTCCAACGCACATTTCCATTGCTAGGGACTTCGTTCAGACACTCGTAGCACGTCCGCGGCTGCAGTGAACACGCCGCTGAGTTGTTGGAGGCGCTCTCCTTCCAGCTGCAGCTCGACTTCACGACGCTCACGTTTCCAGACGCCTCGGAACCCGAGCCAGACCAGCTAGAAGCCGACGACGGGGCCATTGCCATGCTGGCGGAGCTGCTGTCGACGGCCGCCATTTCGAAACTGAAGGAAGCCAAACGTGCTGGAGAAGCCAACACTTCTAGCTTGGAGCTTCCCGCGCATGCTGTTGTACCTATTCCCCTGAAGTGAGCTCGTCGTTATGCATCACTGCGTTTTGACGAGCAAACCGAACCTATTTCTCGGAGGTGCGCTGTTCGAAGAGAGATGCTTATCCGTTGACACCCGCGCCATGGAATGCCAGCTGCCCTCGTGGATTCCACGTTGCTGGTGCTGGTGCTTCGGCTGCTGGTGCTTCTGCTGAGCCGAGGCTTCCTGTCGAGTGCAGTCCATTGAATCTCGTTGTTGGTGCCTTCGCTGGGAAAAGTTTGCACAAAGGGAATGGCAGCTTCATCTGCTCAGCCTGGACAATAGTTCACGCTCATCAATAGGGGATAAACACTATTACATGTATTAAAGTTCGGCGTGACACCAGCCAGCACTCTGAAGGCCTGCCATCCACCAAACGCGATCATACAGCAGGAAATCGCTCTGCTCCGGCCACCAGGAAGCTCCGCTGATTCCTGTTATACTTATGTCGTTCGACTGCATCATCAGCGTCGAATCGGCCCTTCGTGGTCCTCCAGTTGAGCGTACGGCGTCACGTGAACGTCAGCTTCCTCCCTCTCTTCCTCGTTGCTACTCGCTCGCTCACTCACGCTGGCTTGCTCACTTGGTCTGCCACGTACCACGTTCACGTTCTCCATGCTGGAGCGGCGGCGACCTGTCCTCGTGACAGCGGTGAACGGGTGCTCCGGGTCCTCGAACTCCACCGAGAGCGGCGCGACCTGCAGGGTCGTGATGAGCGGCGCTGACGGCGCAACAACCGCATCCTCGTTTATTGAATCCGCTGCTGCTGGTGCCAGTGCCAGCTCAGGCTCGACTTCGCCACTTGTGGCGACACCCGCGATCATCGTCTCGTTCGCCATGAGGTCCTCGCGGTGTTTCTTCCAACCCACAAGCGGCAGCAACGGCCCATTTGCCGGCGGGCGGTTACGATGCGCTTGCTCTCGAGCTTCTCGCTGACGGTGCAGACGTCGCACCATCCAGAGGTATATTATCACCGGAATCGAGAAGCATAAGATCACGATGGCGATGATGTCGCTGACAGAGATGCCCAGCACCGAGACCGGGGCCGACGAGCCCGACGATTCGCAGTAGTCGCTGGCGACCAGCGACGAGTACACGGGCGACTCGCAGTAGCCCACACACACGCAGCCATTGGAGCCCACGCAGTACTGGGACGGGTCTGTCGTCCCGGAAGCCGATTTGATGAACTGATCGGATTCACAAGTCAGGCACGTGGCGTCTGTGCTCTCGCAGTACGTCGTGTTGGTCGACGGGAAATAGTGCGGCGCGCTGTCGCTCGTGTTGAGACGGTAGTCCTCCTGCCATACGTAGGCGTCCATGGTCGTGCAGTATCCGGAGGACGTGATGACGCAGTCCACGCCGTCGCCAGGCGACGTGTTCAGGCAGTCGTAGCACGATCGCGGCGAGTCGCAAGCGTCGGATTCCTGCTGTGTCCACATGCACAGATTGTCGCTGGCGCGCGTATCTTTTGTCGGCGACGCGGTCGGCGCTGGGGTCACGATGGTCTCCCCCACCGCCGAAGCGGACGACGACGACAACGACGACGACGACGGCGCCATGGTGAAGTCTCCGCGCGATTTCGACAAGTGGTCGGTCGCCCGTGGCGAATGCTTCTTTGGGGATCAGAATCTGTTTGCTCATCAGATGTTTCCGTCTCGCGTCTATCAAAAATGGCAATTTTGCACGATGATTGGCTGAAAGTGGGAGCACAGCTGCGTTTCATTGGGTGTAAACGTGCGGCGCACCTCGTGCCTCTGCCCATCCTGCTGTTCCCGTGAGCAGGGCCAACTGTTCACCCTTCGAAACGTCATGTCAGGTTTGCCGACATTTGCACTTGAAGTTCGCCTTTTGACCAATCCGAAGCGAGGAATAGTTCGCTTCTTGCAGAGATTTGCGCTTAGATTGCGAGGATAGAGAGCATTTGCAAGACGCACGTTGCCAAACTGATCATTTTGCAGCTGCATTTCTCATTTGTTGTGTTGTTGCTCTCTGTAAATGCGTATTTCAGCATGTTCCTGTATTTTGATTATGCCGCGTTGGGTTACCTGGCTTTCACATGCGAGCTCCAGTCTTAACTTATTTAATTGTTGGTCTTTCCACAATGACTTCATCACTTCTAGCATGTAGCAAGATGTCGGGCGGTCTCCGCTCCGGCGATTATCCAGGCGCATGGTGCTAGATTGAGGCTCGTTGGGAACGCGTGGACCCTCGAGCGGGCGTTGGCGGCGGCGCGGTGAGCACTGGAACCCCCGGAGACAGCGGGCGATAGCCGTCCCCGTCCTCCACCATGATAACAGGCACGTCGTCCATGGCGTCTGCCAGTCGTGGCACCATCACGCCTTCGCCTGCAAACTCGCGCTCCTCGTCGATGATGCCGTTGCGCATCTCCTTCCAAGCAGAGAGCTCCAATGTCAGTCCCGTGGTGGGTGGCCGACGCGTCGATGTCCGTTGTGCCGCTGTCGCTTGCCACATTGCTCGTCGTTCTAAACCACACGAGACACAAAATCACAGTTAGCGCGACACAAGTTCCTCAAGGAAAGTATACAAGAACCGGGATCTCCTTACGGCGGGCGCGAAACATGTTGAAGAATTGCAAACCCGCTGACAAGCTCAGCACGACGGCGACCACGACGATGGCTGCGATGCCAATGGACGGGATGTTGGAACCGCCAGTGCTGACAACTGGCGTGGCCTCGCAAGCCTCGTCCGTCACGATAGCCGTCCAGTTGGGCGACTCGCAGAAGGCCACACATACACAGTCGTTGGCGCCCACGCAGTACTCCGTCAGGTTCTCATGGCCAGAATACGCGCCCGTGAAGGTGTACTCGCGACATGCTGTGCACGTCGGGTCATCGTACTCGCAATACGTCGTGTTGGTGGACGGGAAGTAGTGCGCCGCGTTGTCTGAGTACACGCGTCGGTAGTCCAGAGTGTAGTCGTAGGCATCTATTGTGGTGCAGTAGCCTCCCGGTGTGATCGTGCACCTCTGGCCGCTGTAAAGTGCCGTGTTGAGGCAGTCGTAACACGAACGGGGCGTCTGGCAGAGTGTCGAGTTCTGGTACCACATGCATGGATCGTCCGAAGCGTATACGTCCTTGGTCGCCGGTACAATGACGCTGCTAGATGCAGCCGAAGAAGCTGACGCTGAAGTCGACGAGGAGTTCGCAGCCAACGGACATGTGACGGTCTCGTTATTCTCGACCAGCGATGCGTTGAGACGTGCCAGCGTGTCGTTCCACCAGGATTCCGACTCGCAGATAGCCACACATACACAGCCATCCGCGCCTTGGCAGTAGATGGACGGATTCTTGTTCCCCACTGTGAAGACGGACTCACGACACGAATTGCACAGCGAGTCGTCGGACTCGCAATACGTCGTGTTCACCTCGGGGAAGTAGTTGTAGTGGATGGGATACGTGCTCGCAGATTGAGCACGGCGATAGTCCTCGGTGTAATCATACGCCGATATGTTCTGGCACAATCCGTACGGCGTCAGCACGCATTCCTGTTCACAGAAAACACAAGCGAAGGTGTCATGTAGGCAATTATGGAGCAGGTTGTAGGCCGATACACGAGGCGAAGACGTACTTGGCCATTGGCCAACGCGGTGTTTAGGCAGTCGTAGCAGGTGCGCGGCTCCACGTAGCACGAGTCGCCGTCGTTGACTTGTTCCCACGCGCATTCCGTGGCTGGGACGACTCCATCCGCCGTCACCTCTGCGGTGCTCGACGACGAAGGCGACGAAGACGACGAAAACGCCGTTGACGCGGGCATGCTGACCTGTGAAGAGCGGCGCGGGTCGCGTTGTTATAGCAGAGCAGGGGAGCGAGGAGATGGCGATGCGGCGCGGTGGATCCTCACGTGCCCAGGCGGCGGCGGGAGGGAGTGCTAAGGCCAGCTCAGCACGCGCTTATTGCTTGATCTGACCACAAAAAGAGTGCGTCCATTTTGAAGGCGGAGCGAGAAGCTCAACTGCGTTCGGTGCCTTTGATATACAGAAACCTCTGTAATCACATGGACAGATAATTGAGCAGAACATACCGGATCAGCGGATATTTCTCATGTTCAGCTCGATAAAAGGATCACATTATAGAGGTTGGATTTGCTTGTCAATGTGTCGCGACTTACAAAACGTGATGGATACGCTTTTATCGCTTTTGGCAGGCGGGTGGCGAGCGTGGCGAAATTCGAGGCGTCGGATGATGACAGTCCCACTGCCAGCGAGCATTTCTGTGTGAGTTTCTTCTCTCGGCGACAGAGTTGCGCTTGGACTGCACTCCCAGGCATCTCCTTCTCGGCATATCCGCTGGGACTCCCACCGGGAAGGAGATGGCTGCCCGCGAGGGTGCCGACTTCCCACCATGCCAGTATTCAGCTTGCTCTGAACGTCGAAGGCTATTGCAGCGAAAGCGCTTGCGATCAAGTTTCTCTAGCTGCTGGCCTAGTGGCGGCCTCAATTGCTGCGCTTGACAACGTCCTATAACAGGAAGGAGGGGCTGGCCAGCCGAATGGTGATCATTTCGTTTTGCTTGTCGTCTTCAACCGATTCAGATCTTTGCCAAGCCAGAGTCAGTCCGGGTGTGTTCCTGTGTCAAGCTACTCACAGCCAATTGATGCAGCGAGAGCGAAGTACGATTCAGCCTGTTTCGAGTCGCCATCGAAAGCAGGAGCAGGCAGATTTAGTCGAGACATCCGCCGCAACCAGCGGTTCAGCTCCAGCTTCAGACGCCGGAAGCACAGCAGGTGGACTGGGTTGAGAAAGTTGACAGTGAGAGGGCCAGTTACGTTTCGGACGCTCACTTCCTCGCAACTCTATGCAGCAGCATCGCAGAGCCTCCCTCGCTTGTCGCGGCCACCACTGCACAGAATGCTGTACTCCAGCGAATTGAAGTCAACAGTCTGCAACTGTCGCAATGTCATTTCGTCTGTGCTGAGACGGCAGCTATGGAACCATGCTCGCTGCGATGTTGCCCCAGCCGCCCAGAGACAAGGTCAGCCAGAGCCACGAGGAGGGTCACCGAAGGCAGCCGCATGCGTTGATGACCGAGGAAAGGACCCAAACAAATGGCAAGGTGAGATAAGCACCGCTGCCTTGTCCACCTGGTTCTATTCGAGAACCACGCCACCGTATGCCCCTTATCGCATAGGATTACGGAGGTCTTTGACGCGAAAGGGTCTTGGTCAACGCGAGAAATAGGGGACATTGCGATTGAGGTATGCAATTTTAGAGGCTTTTTGGCAGGGCGGACCGACACGGCGCATGTTATGCAAAGTGGGAACGTTTCACATCAGCCTTGTGACTCTTGGGAAGAGGGGTTGGGGTTCAGAGGTCGAGAAGTTCAGTCCATATCAGTAACGCAATGACAAACTGCGTTTTCCATTGCTGCACCGTTTCCATTGTGTACTCCCGTTTTGGCACCAGATGTTCAGCTCTGGCGCCATCTGTTCGGCGTGCCCCAACCTTTTCGTGGGTTGATCAGCCTTTAGAAACCTATCCAAGCGCATATTTTAAATGCCATCGCGAGTGGTGAGGCCGCCAAGAAAGATGAGGATTTTTCTATGGATGCTTCGCTGGAGTCATCGTTGATACCTGTGCATTCCGACAGGCGCAGCGGCCAATAACTGCAGCGGTTGGCAGGGATCAAGCGCAATGCGCGTTTCTCCCCGCGAAACGCTCGCGAGAACCAGGCCAGAACGCGCATGTCCAGCTGGTGGTGGATTCTATCAGCCCTTCACTTCGTCTGTCCTTCAGTATGCTTCTCCGACACAGACGCCCATGCCATACGATGGGTTCACTCTCCGTTCGATTTGTTTTTCTGTTCCGACAGTGTGCCTGTTGCCGCGTCGCGGAAGTGAAGGGACCCAGTCCGCCCGAACAGCTGGAGCCTGTCCAGCCTTCCCGGACCAGGAGGCATCTCGGCACCGCTGGCTGCTGGTGCCCCCTCTGCCCCCTGCTCTCCATCCTTCCTGCCCTTCTTGGCGGACAATCTGCGGTCCGGCACTCTGCAATTTGCCGTCCGTCCAGCAGCGCATTCAGATTTTTTTTACTCGGATCAGATTTGCAGCTCCTACAGATTTCGCAACATGGCCCCTTCGTCGACTCTTCTGGTGGCGGCGGCTGCGGTCTTGGCCGTTGCTAGTGCCGACGAGTACTTCACGGGCGACGGCACGGCCTACACGCTGGGCGACACGAGCGCCGGCAACTGCAACTTCATGTCGGCGCTGAGCTTCGCGTCCACCAACTACGCCGCGCTGAACAACGAGCAATGGGACGGACTGCAGAACTGCGGCCGCTGCGCCGAAGTGTCTTGCGCCGACGACCGCTGCGCCGACCAGACGACGACGGAGGTGGTGCAGCTGCTGGACCGCTGTCCGGAGTGCGCGCACGGCGCCTTGGACCTGTCGCCGACCGTGTTTACGTCGCTGACGGGGTCCGATCCGGCGCGTTACACCATCAAGTGGAAGTTCGTGGACTGTCCGTTGTCGGGCAACGTCAACTACTGCCTCAAGGGGGGCAGCAACAACTTCTGGACGGCGGTGCAGCCGACGAACGTGGCTACAGGCGTCTCGGGTCTCCAGATCAACGGCCAAGACACCACAATGATCGACTCGGCCTACTACTATCTGCTGGACGGCGCCAGTCAGACCCAGACGGACCTCACCAGCATGACCATCACACTCACGGACGTGAACGGCAACTCGATTGAAGACACTGTGTCGTTGACGGCTGGATCGTGCACGGAAGGCTCGCATCAGTTCCCGTCGTCGGCAGGCAGCTCACCGTCCACTCAGACGTACACTACGCCCACCCCAACCACGGCTGCTCCGACCACGTCGTCTCCAACCACGTCGTCTCCGACCACGTCGTCTCCAACCACGTCGGCTCCGACTACGGCTCCCCCGACATCGACACCGACGCCCACGACTCAGACGCCCACACCCACTACGGTGAGTCCCGCTCCTAGCCTCACTACTACCACGCCCACTCAAGAACAAGAGAGCTCACCTTCCTCCGTTCCTGTGTCTACCACCTCGACCCCGGCAACGACCGCTCCTTCGACCACTGCTCCTTCGACCGTCGCTCCTTCGACGACTGCTCCTGTTTCAACTACGCCACAGTCGAGCTCGTCAGCTAGCAGCGATGCGACCCAAGGTGCTCAAGATGAGTCGGCGACTTTCAACGTCACTGCCACCGTGGCACCAGCCACCACGCCGCCGTCGGCGGGTGAGGCGTCCACGGCTAATGAAGCCGATGTGCCAGTGGCCACGACGGCCACACCGTCTGCGACTGCTGCTCAGACTGCTGACAGCCAAGCGGGAGATGACACCCAGAGTGCCAACACGAAGACCGAGGCCTCGTCGAGCGGCACGGACCCGATGATCATCGGCATGTCGGCGTTCGGAGCCGTGGCCCTTGTGGCTCTCATTGTGGTGGTGGTCGTGGCCAAGAGGAAGAAAATCCAGGAGCAGAAGGCCCGCGACGTGGAGGCGCCGTCCATGATGAGTGTGCAGTCCTTCGGCGGGCATAACACGCCCGCTCGCAGACAGGACTTCGCCATCCTCTAGATCGATGGACGGCCAGGAATCGGTCCCAATCTCTTGGTCGGCCGCCTTCTCCTTTTTTATTCGTTTATGGATTGTCAGTATGTAGATAGTGGTGGAAATGAACATAGCGATGCAGTTTTCTGAAAGAATTTGCCTGCAACTTATTTGGATCTAAAGCGAGAAGCGCACTGTAAAGGTAGAACCCGGTATTGCGCACAGAACGACGCAGTAATCTTTAGGCTTTTGCACTCGTTGCAGCTCCGTTCGTGTTCATGCAAATCTGCCGGACGTGTGCAACTCGTGGGTCGAATGGTTCCCTCTTGCTTGCTGGTCCCGGCTCAAAGATGTGGCATGCCTGACTACGCTATCCTGGTTAGCGTTGTTGCGTCTCCCACGACTGGATAGGCGTTTGCATGCACGATGCACTTGTTCTCCTCGCCTCGATTTGCAGTTTGCACGCTGCAGTGACACTGGACGAAAGCGGAAACGCCTTTTGTTTGGTCCAGCCACATCCGCAATCCGTTTGCATTCCTGACTCCCAATCACTGCGTAGTTTATCTGGTTTTAGATTTGCAAAACATCATGAAGGAGAACGACAGATTATGGGTCCACGTGGTTTTCGAGAAATCGTGGCATTTCAGATTCCCTGTCAAGCTGAAAGCTGGGCTTTTGCCGTTCGTGTCGTGCCACGTTGACGCCTCGAGCTGTGAATGGCTCCCCATCCGCCGAGATCTTTGGCCCCAAAGCCGCGGCCTGGTGGCTTCATGCGTCATCCGCGTCCAAACGATGGTGGAGACACATCTTCCTCATTCTCCAGCGTCTTCTTCTCCAAAAACTTGCGTGCTCTCCTTTCCGCGCTCTCCAGCTCCGCGCCTCTCGATCCCCAAGCTCTCACTTTCCGATTCGGCCTCGACCCTCAGCATCAACGAGCCACGCAACGATGGTCAGTAGCACCCTCTACTTCTGCACGCTAGCCGTCCTGGGCTTCGCCGCCGCGGTCGAGGCTGCCACGTACTACGAAGGTGACGGCACGACGTACACGCTCTCGGCGGTGGGCAACGGCAATTGCAACTTCATGTCGGCAATGAGCAACGCACCCTCGAATTACGCGGCGCTCAACCAGGCGCAATGGGGAAGCCTCACCAACTGCGGCCGCTGCGCTGAAGTGTCCTGCATCGACTCGAAATGCACCGACAAGACCAAGAAAGCCATCGTGCAGATCGTGGATCGCTGTCCCGAGTGCAGCTACGGCGATCTGGACATGTCCCCAAGTGTGTTCAAGACGATCACGGGCTCTAGTCCCAGTCGCTACAAGATCCGCTGGCAGTTCGTGGACTGCCCCACCCCAGGCAACATCAAAGTCTGTCTGAAAGAGGGCAGCAACCCGTGGTGGGTCGCAGTGCAGCCCACCAATACGCTCGTCGGGGTGAAGAGCGTCACGATCAACGGCAAACCCACCACGATGCTAGATGGCGCCTACTACTACCTCATCCAAAGCTCGACCGAAGTGAACCTCTCGGCCGTGCAAGTGTCCGTGACCTCGATCAATGGCGGCGTGGTCAAAGGCACGTACGCGCTCAAGGTCGGGCAGTGCACCGACACCAAGCAGCAGTTCAAATAGCATCTTCGATTGCTCGGTAGCATCATAACTAAAAAAGGAGGAGTGTCCTGTGATCGGCTGCAATAAGCACATGGTCACCCTTTTGTAAAAATGCTCTTGAGTCAAAAAAATATGCACCGGTTTTGTCTTTATCTGGTTATTAGTACCATCAATCCAGATTTTATTAATTATCATTTCCTCCTGTTTTTGACGAGATTTCCGAATTGATCAAAATCCGTGCACTCAACTGGTGGGATCAAAATGTGGTAATCATTTTAGTGCACGGTCTGGTGGGCTCACTAAATGTTCCCTTCGAGGAGCATTTCCTTCGTGACAAGCCTTCCACTGAAGTCAACAGTCAGTCGCGGCTTCTTACCTTTCTCGCTGACGGCGGGTGGCAGAGTAAGGATGTCATCTCGCACCTCAGAGGTGATTTCGTGCTTCCGCTTCAACCATTGAGATTTTCCGAGTTCACCCTTGGCCCCACCGTTCGAATACACGCCCATGCGCCTCTCCATGTTGACCAGGGAAGGAGGGAACAGTCCCGTTCCCCTGAATCCACTCACAGCATTCTCCGGCCGTTTCATAATTGCGGAGCGGTACGCTGAACACGCAATCGAGATTGCATCCTTCTTGGAGAGCAGCGTTTCAGCCGAAAGGTGTAGTTTGATTGCAGAGCCTCCTTGACAATACCGTTGAACGGCTTAAAGACCGCGACATCCAGAGGTTGATACATGTGTGTAGCGTTTGGAGGCAACGCAACAAGAAGGATCCCGAGCTCGAAAGCGGTAGATACTACCTCTGTTCATGTATATCCCGTCAAAGATGATCAACAATATTAGTATCACGATTAGAAGGTTTGTACAGATGCCACAGGATATGATAATATCAGGTAAGTAGGGTGCAATGTGATGATGAACGTACCAAGTTCGACGTGCGTTGAGCTGTTGTCGAGTTCCAAGACGACCGGCCGCTGCACCTCCATCTTGGTCAACTGCTCTTCGAAAAAGTCCACCCAAAGCCGGAACAGGCGTGCGTTGCTGAATCCCTTCGGCGCTCCAGAAACACACGCATCTTCAATGGTAATAGCGAGCAGTTCTTCCTTCTGGATTCGCTGACCGGGCAGGATGATGAGCGGTGGAATCGCAGCTCCAGCCGCGTTCACAGCGGCTACGACAGTCATGTGGAAGTTGGGCTTCGCCTCCTTACTCCACACATTGGAGGAGCCCTTTAGGGCGACGACCTTGCGTGATGAGCCCTTGGGCATGAATGCCGTCTCATCCATGTTGAAAATGCGCGAGTCAGACAGCTTCAACTTTATCACCAGCGTAGCCATCGTGTAGAATAGACGGTACACTGAGGCCTGATCGACGTTGTTTCGCACCCGAAAGATCCGCTGTGCCATCCGAGATGTCAAAATCCGGTGACGGCCAGTGAAGCGCCCATACCACCCTTTTGTTAGAGGTTTCACGAGATTGGTCATACGCGTGGCGGTAGGCTGCATCGCGAAGAATACCTTGTTCGCTCGCTCAAGGATCTGAGACGGACCAACAGGCAGGCCGCCGTGCTGCATCGCTGCAACCCACTCAACTAGGTCTTCTTCAAGCTCAGGAGGAATAACTGGCTTGGATCCACGACGCTCGCCAGACAGAGAGCTCGTCTTCTCGAAGTCATTGGCCTTCTTGAACAGCGTGCGCAAGGGAATAGAAGAAGTCCGCGCTACGTGAGCGAACGTTTCCCCCTCTCGTTCTCTCGCCAGAGCTTCCTCAACGTCTTCCTCTGTGTAGAGGCTGCGACGCACCACCATTTCCCCGCTTTGTCCCTCACCGTTGTGTTCGTCACGAAACGAAAGGCGGAGAGACGGCCAAATATAATACCTCTAGAAACGTATATATGTCACGGAGACCTAATATCCGTGCAATCAACTGGTTTATGAGCAAGTAACCATTCAAAACCCGCAAAATATATATACTGTGATATGATTCGCGGATATTCTGCATCGTGCACTCAACTGGTACCGTGCATTTAACTGGTGATTTAAGTTACATCATATATGTCCTGTGATAAGCCGAGGTAAATGGGAAAGGTGAGGTAGCGCTTGCAATATCGAATTGAAGAGCTTTGTGTCCATTAGTTGTTGGTCGTTTTATTCGTTGCTGAGTTCTTCGCAATGCCGTTTTACATTAACTTCATACGCTTCATCCGACGCCCCTTGAAAGAGTTACTGGTTGCACGAATGCGGCGAATGGAGTAGACTTGCTCGATCCACTCCAAGTTGGAGAGCGGCTCCAACACGCACGGTGGGGACTTGGCCTCGTTGAAATCCTCCGCGACTTGGCCCCGGCCATCGTCACCCACCACGAGAGCAAAGCAATGTTCATCAAGGTCTTGACCGGCGTGGACGACGAAGACGCCAGGCTCGACCGCCGCAACGAAGTCGACGAGCTTGCCGACCGAGGTGATGGCCGTTGTGAGCACGTTCTTGGTGGCGGGGATGAAGTCGAGCTTGAGACCTTGGCTGCAAACAAAGCGGTAGAACTCCACCTGCTCCCCCCTCTTGACCCCCTCGGTGAAGTCCTTCTGTGATGCGCGTGCGTAGGAGTCCCACAACGCAGCAGTCACGACTCCACCGAGCCCCGCGAAGTGCAGCGCTGACTGGAAGCTTTCAAGGAAGCACCGACCCAATGCAGACGCCGTCGCACCTTGCTGCCGCTTAGACATAAACTGGGCGACAGTCTGCTCACCCCCGCCAGCATGGTAGGTCTTCCATTCGTCGACCTTGTCCATCATTTCGGAGCAGTCGTCACCCAGGTCCTCCTCCCAGACCCAGGTGAACTGCAGCGGACAAATCTTCCACTCGGTCAGGTAAGCGAGCTTGGATGGCTTCCCACGTCGATCGAGGAGTCGCGCGACGTGAAACTTGGCATCTCGATCGTACTGCTCGTTCGGGTCGGCGTGGTTGAGCCAGTTAGTCGTCGGGTGGTGCTTCGGTGGAGGGAGGAGCGTCGTTAACATCTTCAGGCTGTAGCCACCCTTGACTAGCCTGCTTCTTCGTCATTTGAGACGTCGAAGATGCTGCGCTTGATGCCGGTGATGAACCACCAGACGGAGGCGCACTTGGACTCGCAGCGCCAACGCTGGCAGCACGCGAAGAGTCGCCCAACGAAGCTGGTGGCACAGGTGAAGGTGAAGCACCCGACGCAGCACCCGGCGGAGACGCAGGCGAAGTCACAGTACTTGGACTAGCGCGCGGAGAGTCGGAATACCCCGACGAAGCTGGTGGCACAGGCGAGCGCACCATCGCCGACGAGTACACGGAAGATGCAGGCGACCCCACAGCACCCGACGCACGCGCTACACCCGCAGCGCCACTCGCACTCAACGCACGCGGCGACCCCGCAACAGCAGCAGCAACACTCGAACTCGGTGTAGTAGTGCGTGGGCTTGATGGTGGCGTGCTTTCATAGCCGGTCGACGGAGCCGGACTCGACACAGCCCCAGCACTCGATGCAAACGGAGACGCAGCCGCAGCACCCGACGCAGACGGAGACGCAGCCGCAGCACTCGATCCACCGCAGCACCCTGGCGACCAGTCCGATGCGCAGCCCGACGCACATCCCGACTCGCAGCCCAACGCCCACCACGAGCAGCACGCGCCATCACCCGCTCTATCAAAGAGGGGCCTTCATCGCGCCGCGCCAACCCCTTCCTCCCCGGAGCGCTGACAGAGCGGGTCATCGTCCGCGAGTGGAAGTGTTCACAACCACCACGCTTTCAACGAACCTGGATACAGGGGGATGCACGGTGACGATGGGGGTGTGGTGGGCCGGCTTGAGTAGTGGCGCTGTAAATCGAAGAATGAGGCGCTTCAGGTTCTGTCGGCACCCAACATCGATCAGTATATAGTAAAAACAAATGAAAAGGGTTGACACGTGTACTCAGCTTACTAAATTCAAGTCAAATCATTTCAGAGAAGCTTCATGACTTCCATCCTCACATGCATACAAAAATCAAGTGACAAACATACTGTGCAATCAGTGTTGGCAGCTGGAGTTCAAACTCAAACCTGCGTTAATTGCGCAAAGTAGTTTAAACTGCCTCGTAAAAAGGCACCCGAATTGACGCCGGCCAAAGCGCTCCCAATTTGCTTTGATTGCCACAAACTGTTCGCCCACGTGATTGACCTTCAACACCACCAGGCTGAATGCCACGGTAGAGCGACGGGGAATGGGTAAGACGGTATGGCCAAGCTAGCACAGTTTCTCTCTGTTGGTCTGTTATTGCTACAGCACTTACGGAATTATGCGAACTTTGAAACGAATTCAAAGGCAGATGAAGGAAGATATCGTGCATTGAAAGGTTACACGTAAAAGGAAAGTAAAACTCATACGCTTGCACGGGGTTGTTACTGGGCGAACTACGAGCGACCATACTTCACCCACTCAAAGCACAACGGCACTTGTCACCAGCCCAATGTTGAGCACAGCACGACTCACGAAGAATGTCTTGAGCATCCCCGCTCGCCTCCTTCGCTAGTATGCGTAGTTCGGATCCCTCCGAAACCAGTGCACACTCCCCCTCGTTGAGCAATTCCGGGAAGACGACGATGACCTCGCTGGCGACCATTGGTATGAGAGAGGCCATGTCCTCGACCACCAAATGCCAACGGCATCGAATCCCGGCCAGGAGGTCACGACGGAAGTCGACCACGTGGGACGATGTGGTAGACGTCTCGGTGCTGCTCAACCAATGGCGCAGCACGGGATCGGATAACACCACCGCCGCTTGCGCCTCGCTGCTGTGCAACGCATTGGTGAACATTTTGCAGAGTGCGTCGTTGATTTGCATTCTCTGGACCTCGATGATCTTCATCCCCAGACACTCTGCAACCGCCTCGTTCCAGCCTTCTGCAGCGATGCGGTGAAGATGTTGAGTCGTGGTCATCGAGGTGAGATGCTGACGTCGGTTGACCGTCCGCCCAATCGAAAAGGACGTCCACGACGTCAACGTGGCACCCATGTAGAATGCCGCACTCGAGCATATCCCAAGAACTCGCATGAGCTTCACGGACACCGCCATGATTGCCTCCTACGTTCAAAGTGGCTCCATGTTTAAGGAGGATGTCGACGATGGCGTACAAAGCCCTGCTGATAAATGCCGTGCAGAGAGGCGACATGCCATCGATTCCCGCTTTGGTCAGTGACGGTTGTTTTTTCAGTGCGCTGGCGACCGCGCGATGGTCGTCGAGCTCGATGCTTTGGAAGAAATGGAGCAAATCTTCTCTGGCGAACACGTTGGCGATTGCATTGTTGGCGTTGTCGCTGGGAGAGTCGGTCATCTTCGCAAAAAGAGGCAAATTTGGTTGTGCATATTGCTGAAAACGCTTTGGATGAATCTGCAAAATCTGAGTTGCCAAAGTACGCATTCCAGAGCAGTCATCATATTGCAGATAAAGCCAGAAACCAGAAATTTGCCAAGCTCTTGGCTTGCACTCTTTCCTCAATTATCACCATCTAGAACTCCGTCGACGCCATATATCCGGAGCTCTTACTGCATTTGTTACCTCAACTTGCAAAAGAGTATTCGAAGTTCGTGGTTTAGTACAGTTCAGCGTGTTTGCTCGGATCTTCAACACTTTGCATTGCCGAAGTGGTCATGCAATCGTTGGCCGATCAGTTGTTGACTTGTAGTCACCTGTTTCGGCCAATTCAGTCAGCAATCGTCGGAGCAAACATTCCGACGTGCTTGCGTATTATCCATGGATTTGTGTCCAAGTTTTGATCCATCAGCACATCTGATATATTCGGACTCTAGAGATCCAGGGGCGGACCAAAAATACTGATGTCTATTCTATGTTCTAGTTGAAGACAGCTCATCTCACCCACACAATGATGATCAGTTCGTTGCTCACATGGTAAACATACACCAGATGGAGTAGCTGTGACGATACAATGCCCTCGGCGGTCGACAGCATTTCATTTAGCGCCTTTCAAAAGCTCGGGATACCCTGGCAATTAGAGAAAGAGAGAGCTGGGGGAGGAGGAGAGATAAAAGAAACTCGGTCAGTCTATTTCCACCCTGCACACAAATCCTCGATGTGATGGCGCGAGTGTCACGACCCATATGGAGAAACCTGCATAACAACTCTGCCTTTTGGACGCTCGCACCAGATGAAAGCCACGCATTCACGTCGCTATCGACGGCAGCCGGAACAAATTTTACATTGCCACCGTCACTCTCGTTCATCAACAGCGCAGGATTCTCTTAGGAGTAAGACAACGACAAAGATCTCCGTGGTTCCAAAGCTATATCCTCATTTACAAATTTGCCGTCTACATCACAAGCACCGCCTGACCAACACGCCCAAGACCAAGGCCACCCCACAGCCATCTTCTTCCAACCGGATCGCCATGGCGCCAAGTCCCGGCAAGGCGAAGGTCAATGGAAAGCAGAAGCGAAAGGCTACTGCTGACTGGAGAGACGAAGAGGACGATGATCTGGAGGAAGACTTTGACTCAAGCCCCGCCTCACCTATGCTCAAGAAATTTCGGCGCGTCTCCCGATCCCCAGCGATGTGCATTAGTGACTCGGATAGTGACGGGGTCCAATTCGACAGTGATGATGACGATCCACCATGGTTCGATCCTGCGAAGACCGACCTCGCCTCTCATGGCAGTGCGCACACCAGGATGCCACGCGACGAGCTCATTTGCCCCATCGCTGAGCGTGACGCTGGTAATTCTCCTGTCGGCCAACCCAATAATGCCCAAATCGGTCCAGTCTCGAGTCAGAATGATGACGTGCGGGAGATCATGCTCCACTTTGAAGATGAGAGCTTTCGGCGTGCGTTTCACGAGCCCGTACAGCTTAGTCCACCGTCTCCACCTCATCAAGTACCGACGGCAACAACGCATGGGGAGCGGAAATGGCAGAACCCTACTGCCACCGACGTGGAGAGACAGGCTGACGATGAAGCACGGCGGAAACAGCTGCGATCGGCTGGCAGTCCATTTCAGTACTCGAATGTGGCATCCAAGTGGAGACGCGTGTGCGAGAACCAGTACATCCTGGACGAAGTGGCCGAGCGGGTCGTCACTCTGCAGCAAGTGAAAATGGAGACGACACATGTAGCGAATCTCCATTGTCTGCGCCACTTTGAGCACAAGTATCGACCCAGATCCTGGCGCGACCGCGAAGTCAAATTGGCTTTGAATAATACGTTCTTCCTCCGCTGTTGCGTTGGTGTGCTCCTCGCCGACGACGGTTCCCCCCCCCCCAGACGGTGCACAGATGATCTGCTCGAAGAGACACTGGCTGAATACCGTGCCGAGCGTGATACAGCATCTGGCTACAAACCGCCGCGGCTGTCTTATGCTGGTGCTTCGCTGGTCGAGTTGGCGAATGACATGGTTGTCAACGCGGCGAACCACATCACGATCCACTTCAATCGACGTCTAAGCCGATGCCTCGAGCTTTCCTTCCAACTGGGCCGCAGGGGGATGAGGGTCATGCTGGCACGGTTACAACGCGAGGAGTGCGAGTTCACGGTCGCCGAGAACGAAGTTCTCGATTGGCTCCAAGAGCTCCCCAATGAAGACAACGCAAAGGGAATACCAGGGCACCCCACCGAAGCCAACATCAAGAAGTACCCAGTGCACTTCCTGGGGAAGATGTACGACATGCTGATGCTTTTGGAGGAGACGGTTGCGTCGAATGACCGAACGCCGCGAGGGTGCAAGCTGTTTTCTATCCTTCCGGTAACTACGTCGTTCGTGCCGTCGTACATCACGATCAACACCACCGTTCTCGACGAGATGGGCAAGCGCATCCTGAAGCAAAAGGGCGTTGATGTGTTCAACCTATTCAAGCGTACGGACACGAAGGGGGCCAAGGTCTACGCTACGACGGGCGAGTTCCAGGCGATGCGCCACCACATTTGGCCCGAGTTCCTCCGGGTTGATCTACATACGAGCAAGAAAAAGGACTCGGAGCTTGGGATCTTGCGGCGCAAATTCGAGTATCAGGTCCAGACGAACGGCTACGGTGCGGCAGTGCTCACATCGATTCCTGCCAAGGTGTCTCGAAATTCATCGGTCGAGTACAAACCGCACACGGTCATTGGGATCGACCCCGGCAAGCGGTCTCTGTACACCGCCTTCTGCAAGCCCACAGAAGACCAACAGCATCGGCGAGCTATTCAACATCGACAACAAGTTGCCCGGCATCAACGGCGAGCAGCAGCACGGCAGCTGCAACGAACAGCGCGATACCAACACCAAACTGCCCGACAGCAACAACGGGCTGCAGCCAGACAACAACGTCGAGCACCGCCCAGCCATTTCCTGGTGTGTCCGATGCTGAACTACTGCAAAATGTGCACTGGGCCAAGGCCAAGGCGGGGAAAGCGCCGTCGACGTGGCGGGTGGCAGCGAAAGCGTAGACGTCCTCGCGGAAGGCCCACACGCGGATGTAACGTGGTCGGGTGGTGCGCCATATGCGCGCGATACAGGAGACCAACGACACGAAAGCACGGCGTTCGGCGACGCCGAGCGTCCAACGCCGGATGCCACATTCAACAAGCGACATCTCGCGAATACCACCACCTCGCGCGTACCCCCCCCCCCCCCCCACTCCAACTACTGGCATGAGAACTGCAAAAGGCGCCATCCGGACTACGCGCGGCGGCTTCGCGCGACCCCGTCATTCAAGACGGCATCGTCCACTCACTATCTCCAGCGACTTGAGTTCGTGTGGTCGAACATGAGCTACATGCTTGCCTTCTGTGCCGCTACAAGTTTCCGGAAGTGGCGCTTCACTCTCGCGAGGTCCAAGAAGAGAGCATTGTCCGCGCTCGCCAAGCGACTGGTTCCGACAGCCGACGACGATGTTTGCATTGCCCTAGGCAACTGGAGCCAACAGGGTGGTATCAAGGAACACCGGTATAGTCCAGTGAAGGGCTTTGCGCACGAGCTCCAGCGACGTGCAACTGTCCTCTCCATCGACGAGTTCCGCACGAGCAAACTGTGTTCCGAATGCTACGGGATACTGCAGAAGGGGAAGTTCAAGGTGGAGAATGATAGCGGCGTGATCGAGCTTCACGATTGCCGAAGCGTGCTGCACTGCTCGGATCGAGCGTGCAAGCTGGTCTGGGAGCGAGATGTGAATGCTGTCAAGAACATGCTTCAACTAGGCTTGCTGCGGATACACGGTGAACTGCGCCCACAGGCTCTAACGAGAGGCCACAACATTGGGTAGGCAGCAAATCAGCAAGCCTGGGCGCGGGGTGAGAGCTGACGAGAGTGAACCAAACGCAGCCCACTCGGTAGACGGTAGGGCGAGGGGGACCAGTCCGCAATTATATTTTTTTCGTAAAAATAACTTCGCAATGGATCTGGTGTCTGCAATTGCAATAGTGCATCAGAGTTTGCCTCTGGTGTATGGTACTTAATTAGACCCACATTAAAGGACAGTTATGACACTCCTTCATTTTAAAGATACATGTACTTGATATTAATTTAGCGAATTTGAATCTTTTAGATAAGCTTAAATGTTTAGAATAGCCACCATGTCCGCAGCACCAATTCCTGGGGCACTGAGGTGGTGGCTGTTCCTCCAAGCGCCAACTGCGGCCACATGCGTGTATTGTGTGGCACCATGCGCTTCCCCAGATCCAGTTGGCCTTCTGTGTTCCAATGTGGCGATCCACATCCTGTCACGTCAAGGCCTGCTCTGTGTGTTCGGGCCAGTCAGAAGCGCTGGACGAGGCGCACGTGCGGAAACACGCAGCCATCTTGCGGTGTCTGGTGTCCGTCCGCCAATTCGTCTGACTTCACTTTTCCTCAGGGCTGAACGGGTCCGCAACAGCGGATCGTTTGCTGACGCCAACTGGTCCCACAGCTTGACTGGCCAGACTGACGACCGTTGCTCGTGGCTGTCGTCGATTCCAGCTGGTCAAAGCCGTGAAAGACATGCGAGGTGGCCGCTTCTCCAGCTCGGACCCGCCATCCACCGCCGTCAAAGGTCTGTGCTCCTTAGCAACGGGAGTCTGCAGCATGGTCCATGAGCGCCTGGCCCCTTTGCCTCCAGTATTTAGATCCTACATCATTCGGCCGAGGTTGGCGCCGAGTTCATGCGCCGGTACATGTACTTCAAACTGTGTGGAGTGGGGCCTGGCTCGACCAAACGACAATGGAAGGAGTTGGCTGACCTTGACTCCACGTGGTTTTCAAGAAAGAGTCGCGTGTTAAACGCGCAGCGAGTTCGCGT
Organism: Nothophytophthora sp. Chile5; assembly: GCA_001712635.2. Lineage (NCBI taxonomy): Eukaryota > Oomycota > Peronosporomycetes > Peronosporales > Peronosporaceae > Nothophytophthora > Nothophytophthora sp. Chile5. The sequence goes on from MBAC02010929.1 coordinate 31,905, forward strand.
TCGCCTGGCGCCGTTGACTTCACGAAAGTCCTCGTGCGGTGCGTGTCAAACTACCTCATGGACGATTTTACATGGCTTGCCAAGCTGACTTGCAAGACGTCCAGGCGTGCCCAGCTATTATACCGTCGAATAGCGCGTTGGTCTAGTTGGGCTGTTAAAAAATAAAGAAATGCCGACGCATTGCAAAGCCACGAGGAGTTGAACTCGCGCATCTTCCTCGCCCAAACTGACTTGGCCTCTAACGACGCGCATACTTCGGTCGTTGCCGTAGTTGCATGTCCTTAACTTCACTTCCTGACCTCTTCTGCCATCCTCGAGCTCTCCGTGTCGTTTGCCATGGCATTCGCTTCCCTCATTCTCCAATTTGACGCCTTCGATTCCTTATCATCCCACACGACAGACCATGGTCAACTCTCTTCAGTTCCGCACACTGACTGCTTTAGGAGTCGTTGCCACTGCCGTGGCCTCGGCCGAGTACTTCGAGGGCGACGGCACGGCCTACACGCTGTCAGAAGTGAGCAGCGGCAACTGCAACTTCATGTCCGCCATCAGCATCGCGTCTACGAACTACGCCGCTTTGAACAACGACCAATGGGACGACCTGGCCAACTGCGGTCGCTGCGCCGAGGTCTCGTGCATTGACGACCAGTGCGAGGATCAGACCACCACGGCCATCGTGCAGATCCTGGATCGCTGTCCGGAATGCAGCTCGGGGGACCTGGACTTGTCGCCGACGGTGTTCAAGATCATCACGGGCTCCGACCCGAGTCGACTCACGATCCGTTGGCAGTTCGTGGACTGTCCGAGTCCGGGCACCGTTGAGGTGTGTCTCATGGAGGGAAGCAACACAAATTGGGTCGCAGTGCAGCCTACCAACATGCTTGTGGGCGTGGAGAGTCTCACGATCAATGGAGAGACGCCGACGATGCTGGACGGAGCCTACTACTACGTTCTGGAAAGCTCAAGCGGCGTGGATCTCACGGCCGTCGAGGTGTCCATCACCTCCATTGACGGCGACGTGATTGACGGTACGTACGCGCTCACTGCTGGCTCGTGTACGGATATGAACCAGCAGTTCGGTGGCAGCAACTCGACCACCAGTGGAAGCTCCACGACCACGACGGCTCCGGCTGCCACGACAGCCACTCCGGTGTCCACGACAGCAACGCCTACTGCCACAACAGCAACGCCTACTGCCACGACTGCAACGCCTACTGCCTCAGCTGCAACGCCTACTGCCTCGACTGAGACACAGGGCAGCAGTGCAGCCGACGACGCCGACGGCTCCAGCGAGGAGGATGCGACTACGACCACCGCTCCGGCGACAGCCACGACTGCTCCTGCGACTACGACGACCGCCCCGACAACCGCTCCGGTGGCGACGACAGCGACCCCAGTGGCCACGACGGCTGCACCAAGCGGTAGTGATGCCGACACGTCCAAGTGCCACGTGAGAGGTCGTCGCCACCGCAATTAGATCGGCGTCGGTCTCAAGTGTCTGTGTTGAAGTCGACCGTTTTTGGTCTTGCGTGAGGCGTGGGTTCTAGATATGGGACATCCTTCGTATATATGTACACGTTCCATAAATCATCGCAAGTAAAGGTTCGGCAATGTGGCCGCCTCGATCGCCGAGTCGCAGGGACCCAACAGCATGCGCGGCCTGCGGACCGTGGCACTCTTCCGACAACTCCCACTGCTGCCTCGTGGTCCCACCTCAACTGCGCTGCCGCCGTCAATCACTGCACCGATTGATCGCCTTGTCTGGCCGGCCGACGTCCGTAGGCACGGGCGGCTCCCAGCTGTTCGGTGGCGTAAGAAGCCACGCACGCGTGAGCCTTGTGCCCGCTCTCCCGCTCGCATCTGCGAGTCAGTGCCTCTAGCATCGCCATCTGCGGCTTTTCCTGATACAAGAAGCATCTGGTGGTCCTGGACACTCGTATCACGTCACCGCCAGCGCCGCTTTGCTCGGTGCAACAGCCACGACAGCCACCAGAGCCTCGCCTGCCATCGCTTTGCTCCAATTCCATCCAGCTCTTCAGCTCCTGCTCTGGTGCCATCCATCGCCGGCCACATATCGGCGGCTCATTCCATGACCGAAACCCCATTCGACAATCAGAATCATCGCCTCTCTGGACATTTACACTTGAGTTCAGTATACCTTCGCTGAATAGACGACGAGAAAGTGGATTCGAGCCCAGCTGGTTCCCACGAACAAGACGTAGACTCCACACACCACATGGCGCGAGATCGCATTCGACAGAAGACTCGGCCAGTCGAGTCCCTTTGTGCGTTCGTGCGACTCGTCCTGCTCGTCTGGTCGCTGGATTCCCCTCCTCTTCCACATGAGCTGCTTGATCGGAGCCGGTCGGCCGTCTCCTTTGCTCTCATTCCTGAATTTGCAGCAAAGATGGTCAACGCTCTCCACCTCCGCACGCTGGCTGCTCTCGCCTCCACCGCCGTCGCTGTGGCCTCGGCCGAGTACTTCGAGGGCGACGGCACGGCGTATACGCTGGGCGACACCAGCAGCGGCAATTGCAACTTCATGTCGGCCATCAGCATCGCGTCCACCAACTACGCCGCTTTGAACAACGACCAGTGGGACGATCTGGCCAACTGCGGCCGGTGCGCCGAGGTCTCGTGCATCGACGACTCCTGCACAGACCAGACGACGACGGCGATTGTCCAGATCCTGGACCGCTGTCCGGAGTGCAGCTCGGGTGATTTGGACTTGTCGCCGACGGTGTTCAAGAACATCACAGGCTCGGATCCCAGCCGGCTGTCGATCCGCTGGCAGTTCGTGGACTGTCCGAGTCCAGGCAACATCGAAGTGTGTCTGAAGACTGGCAGCAACGGCTACTACGTGGCTGTGCAGCCCACCAACACTCTCGTCGGCGTCGCGAGCGTCACGATCAACGGCGAGTCGACGACGATGGTGGACAGTGCGTACTACTACCTCATTGAGAGCACGAGCGAGGTGGACCTGACGTCGGTGGCCGTATCCATCACTTCGGTGGACGGCGACGTGGTGGACGGCACGTACTCGCTGACTGCTGGCGAGTGCACGGACACGAACCAGCAGTTCGGTGGCAGCAGCAGCCAGACCACGACCAGCGGCAGCACGACTTCCACGACGACCACTGCTCCGGCGACTACGACGGCGGCGCCCACGTCTCAGACGGATGCACCCGCCACCACGACGGCCACGCCGACTGCTACGACCGCGACGCCCGCGACCACGGCGGCGGCTCAGACGGGCGGCAGCAGCACGGCCGCAGACGCTGACAGCTCGTACGTGACGGACGTGGCAACGACCACCGCTCCCACCAGCACCACGGCCACTCCGGAGGCCACGACCGCCACTCCTGCGACCACGACCGCGACGCCTGCAACTACAACGACCGCTCCGGCGGCCACGACGGCCACTCCGGAAGCCACGACGGCCACTCCTGCAACCACCACGGCTGCACCTGCAGCCACGACTGCGACGTCGGATGACACGTCGAAGTGCCGCGTTCGGAGTCGTCGCCAGCGCAACTAATCGTCATTGTGCTGACGCGCCTTGCTGACGAGGTCTGTTACGTCGTTTTTTAGAACGGATCTGCTCGCAGGATGGTATTTGTGTGGCTCTAAAAGTGGAATACCTGTCCATGTACTAGTAAACCTGTCCGTAATTTCGCTCCAACCTCATGTGTTCTACCCAAATGCAAGGAACGTAAGGAGTCAGTTGACTGCATTCGTGCTCTTATGCTCTCGCCATGACGCAGCGTATGATAGTCCTCCTCTTGCTGCTCCAGCCCCTCCTCAGTGCCATCCCAACCCACAATAGCACTCCCACTCCATGGTCTGCGGAAGGAATGGCATTGCAGAATGTAGCCAACCATTTGGTTGGTCTGAAAGCACTGTATGTCCGCCAGGCAAGAGCACTCGGCAAGAGCAATGCTCTCAACTGCAGTGGCTGTCGACTGAGTCCGCCCACTTGGTGGCGGCTCTCGATCACTCCATCCCAGCTACGCTGGAAATGCCGCGAGACCCGAGGCTTCTGGACGTGTTTCTGTGATGCAACTGCCAGATTTCTGCCTGAGGGATCTCATCCTTTCTCGCTCATGCCAGGAGAATGCGATGTGCGGCGCGTGCTGTTGGCCAGACGAAAGCAGTAGATTTTCCAATGAGCTTAGTGGCTTCCGAGGACGAGAACTGCGTCCGCTTGGCGTCTGGGACGAACCGCATGGCAAATGCGATGTGGTTTTTTGGCTGCAAAAGAGAGAAGATAATTTAAGATGGAGCAAACCAACCTAAGTGCAAAATACTGACTCGGTCGTAAAATACACGAGTTGTGTAGTTCAAAGTGTATCTCAGGTCGTTTTGATTGGCTGGTTTTCAAGTTGTGTACCTGAAGCAAACCACGAAGCCGAAACAAACCAGGTTGTTCAGTATTTTCGGTTCTGGTTTATTTCTTAAACCAAAAGTCGCTTTGGTTTGCTCAAGGAGTGGGAAACCGCAACTCAATCTCGGTGAATCACCACATCGCAACATGACAGGTGCCACCGAAAAGAGAGACCAACAGGACACGAGCGCTTAAATAAACTCCTTCTCGTTCGTTGCATGTTCCCGCCATCCATCCGCTTCCTAGGGATCCCGTGACCTCCATCTCGCTTGCCAGTCCTCTCCTGCTCTCCATTTCCCAATTCGCCGTCTACAACCTCCATCACTCGACAAGCAACGATGGTGAAGGCTCTTCACATCCGCACACTGACTGCTCTGGCTGCGGTAGCCTCCATCTCGGCCGAGCACTTCGAAGGCGACGGCACGGCCTACACGCTCTCGGAAGTGAGCAGCGGCAACTGCAACTTCATGTCGGCGATCAGCGTCGCACCCACCAACTACGCGGCGTTGAACCAGGTCCAATGGGACGACCTGGCCAACTGCGGTCGCTGTGCCGAAGTGTCGTGCATCGACGAGGCTTGTGTGGATCAGACCGCGACTTCGATCGTGCAGATCCTGGACCGCTGTCCGGAATGTAACTACGGAGACCTGGACTTGTCGCCGACGGTGTTCAAGACCATCACCGGCTCCGATCCCAGTCGCTTGAAGATCCGCTGGCAATTCGTCGACTGCCCCAACCCAGGCAATGTCGAGATCTGTGTCAAGTCCGGCAGCGGTCCCTTCTGGATGGCCGTGCAACCTACCAACACGGTCGTTGGCGTAGAAACTGTCACAATCAACGGCAGAGGCACTACGATGCTGAACGGCGCCTACTACTTCCTTCTGGAAAGCTCGAGCCCCGTGGACCTCGCGGCCGCGAGAATCGTCATCACCTCTGTCAATGGAGACAAGATCAGCGGCACGTACTCGCTCATGCCTGGCCAGTGCTTGAGCACGAACCAACAGTTCGAAAGCAGTCCTCTCACTATCGAGATGCCAACGCCCACCACCCCCGCTCCGACTGCTACCCTTCCATTGCCGACGGAAGCCCCGACCACAACCAGCGCCCCGACGACTGCCACGCCGACGACCACGCCTGCCAGTTCTGGGACGACCAAGTGCCACGTCAGAAGCGGAGGACAACGCCGCCGCAACTGATCGTCGCGTCTTGGAGTCGACGACCGTTACGACTGGGTGGATGTGGATTCTAAAAGTGGATATTGTGTGCCGTTATAACTAGCAAATCCATAAATAGCGGATCGCTGCATTACCATTTCGCTCTGTCTAACAGAACGGATCAGTTGGGTGCATTACTGCAGGCATCCGAAGCTTTTACTTGCTGGAAGCATTGGCTATCGATGCGCATGTGACGAAGGCCACTCCACTGAGCAAGCTTCGGCAGCACGGACCCAACACAGTGGTCAACTGATCGCTGCAGTACCACTGACGTCCTAGTCAGAATGCACTAGAAAGCCGTGGATGTCGACAAGAGCAAATGTATGCAATAAACTGGCTAGTTATGTGATTTCGTCGCGTCCTGCACCCCGTCCACGGCTTCTCGGGTTCACAGCAACGCCTCGGCTCCAAACCAGGCGTCGAACGTCGCCACAGCAAAACATCATCGTCTGGCGCCTCGTCCCTGCTAAACCATCGCACTGTCACGCCACAAGACACGCATTTCTGTCGTCAGTTTTGCTCCAATCCCTCCCTCCGCTTTCCTCGCAACGTCCGGCCGTGGACTTACTTGGTAGCGGTCGCTGCGGCACTCTGAGCTGCTGCTGCGCTGGCCGCCGCTTGGTGGTGATCTACAGGCGGCTGCGGCTCGTACGTGACGTAGCTGCGCTTGAGCGTGAGACCGTTACGTCGAATGAACTTGGTGACCCAGTTCTCCGACGCCTTGAAGGACGCGTTCGAGCGCTGGAACATGTGCTGCGCCGTCTTGGCGATCCATTTCCGCGTCACGCGGTCCTTCTTCGCACGTTCCTGGATGACCACAACCAGCAGTTTCTCCTCCGAGTCCTCCAGATACGGCTTCCGCCCGCCGCCAGTGATGCGTTTCTTACTACCCGAGTCGCCCAGGATCTTCTCGCGGTTCTTCCACCATTTGCGGAACGACGATGCGCTCACGTCCCAGTTCAGCGCGCCAAAGTGCTTCTCCGCACGCGAAGGGATGCCCTTGCCAGGCCCCATGATCCACTCGATCGCCTCCTTCTTCATACTCAGCGGGATGCTCTTGCGCTTCACCGCCGTCGACGTCGACGTCGTCGGAGCCGGCGCGACAGCGCTGACCGCTCCGACCGCGCCGCTGATCGGCGAGCCGATCACCACGGCGGCCGCAGACAGCGGCATCAGGTCCATGGGCGTGGCGCCGTCGCTCTTGGCCGCTTTGATCGGAGCAGTAGCCGCGTCTTCTACTGTGGAAGGCGCTGGTATTAAGGCCGGAGAGCTCTCTTCACCTGGCGCTGCAGCCAGAGCCTGGACGCGGGCCTGCTGCTCCTGCACCTGCATCAGCAGCTGCTGCATGGCCGGCTCCATGGTGCCATCGGGCGCCGTCGCCGCCGTCACGAGCGCCAGCACCTCTTCGGGTGTCGGCACCTTCATCGCCATCGTGTCCCCCCGTATTAGAAGACTCCCTGCTCTCAATATAGCGCCGAGAAAAATGCTGCTGGCGCGGGAGGAAGGGGCGCTCTATTCGGGTAGCTCGTCAGTGTCGGTAATGTTACGGAAAGTTTACCGGGGGAGGCGAAGGGAGTATTATACTGATCGCTGAAGTGGATTCAACTGTGTGAGATAACGTATGGGAGCTACTAATACCTCGGTTTTGCTGGCTCGGAAAGGAATGGCGACGAAAGTTAAATCGATTTGTTTCGAACGATGAAATCGGTTCGAATTAACACATCAGATCCAACTGAAAAGCCACAAAGCCAAAGATCTGATGGTCACCATGGCGACGAAGAAGAGCTTCGCGACGACGCTGCTGGCGCTGGCGCTGCTCGTGGCGGTGCTGAACGTGCTTGTTCTATCGCCCATGGGAGTCGCGGCGGCGGGGGACAAGCCTCTGGCCCGTGCGAGCCACATCCTGGTGCCCACGGAGGAGGAGTGCGACGAGATCGCGGCGGAACTCATGGTGGCCGACGACCTGGAAGCCACGTTCGCCAAGCTGGCCAAGGCGCGCAGCAAGTGTCCGTCCAGCCGCAAAGGCGGCGACTTGGGCGCCTTCGGTCGCGGTCAGATGGTGCCCGAGTTCGACAGTGTGCCTTCGAGAAACCCGTCGGCGACGTGCACAAAGTGAAGACCCAGGTACATGAGACCGTTGCATCTTCCAATAGATTAAACGCTGGCGTATGCTCTCGTCTGACAATTGCTATGTGATCGCCGTGTGTCTTGACTGTTGAGCAGTTCGGCTGGCACTTGGTGCTGGTCACGGAGCGCTCCGGAATGGGTGAACAAGACCTGGACAACCTGGACGCGGACGACTTCGACGACCGCGATCTCTGAGCAGAGGGAGCAGTCGTGGATGGTCCGGCCCCATAGCCAACAGAAGGAAGAGAGAAGCCGTGGAATGTCAATGCGGCTTGATAAGGAAGGCAGGAAGGGAGCACGCTATCTAAGAAACAAGTGGGGCGTGAATTCATATTCCAAGTGCATCCAACGTATCTCCCTCCACCTTGGGCTACCTACCAGCTGCAGTCAGGATGCTCACTAGCGCTTGACGTGGCGCTTACTTGGACTTCTTGTCGCCGAGGCGCTCCGTGCAGAGGATCACATGCCAGCCGAACTTGGTCTGCACCTTAGCCAGCTTGCCCACTTCGCCTTCGAACACGATCTTGTCGAACTCCGGCACCATCTCGCCGCGGCCAAACATGCCCAAGTCGCCGCCCTTCTTGCTCGACGGACACGTGCTGTGGGCAGCCGCCAGCTCCGACAGCTTGGCCCTCTTGTCCGCCGCCGCATCCACCTCCTTGAACAGCTTGTCGGCCTCCGCCTCAGACTTCACGAGGATGTGGAAGGCACGGGCGCGCGGGCCGCTGGAGCCGCCACGGGAACCCAGCGCCATGATGCCGATGAGAATGATAGGGCCGATGAACGGCATGGCCTTGGTCAGCAGCTCCTTGAGCCAGCGGAACTGGTCGGGCTGCTCCGTGCCGTCCAGACGACGCGAGATCAGCACCAAGTGCCAGCCGAACTGCGTGTGCACCTTGTGGACCACACCCACCTCGCCCTCGAAGGCCACGCGGTCGAACTCCGGCACCATCTGGCCGCGACCGAACGTGCCCAGATCGCCGCCCTTCTTGGCCGACGGACACTTGCTGTGCTCCTTGGCCAGCTTCGCGAACGTGAGGAACAGGTTGGACGCCTCGGCGAGCTGCGCGTTCAGCTCGTCCGCCTCCTGCTCCGTGTCCACCAGGATGTGGCTCGCGTGCGCCTTGATGGCCACGGGCGCCGCCTGCTCCACCTCCGCAGCGGCCTCTTCGCCGCTCACCACGGCCGCCAGCACCAGCAGCAGCGTCGCGAACAGCGACAGCATCTTGCGGGAGCGCGCCATCGTTAAGGATCGATTCGTTTGGCTTCCTCCTTGCTGCGCCGATTCTCTTTTGACCGCTCCCTCATCGGCGGAGAAGCGATGATACGTGGCGAGGTGAGCGGGGCGAGCAGATCCGAATTGTGATTGGACGATATGGAGATATGAGGAGCGGTGATTGGTGGAAATGGCACACTTGAAGTTCGTTCTCATTGGCGGGAATTGCGCAACGCGACTTGATTGATGGAGCACAGGCAGGCGCATCAAGATGGCCAAACGAAAGGATCCTTAAAATGGTCGAAAACGACTGAAATGTCAACTTTGACGAAATGGAACAAAAGTTCCACAGTAAAGTCGCAAAGTGACAGACGCGAAATAAAAACGGTTTTATCGCGTCGAAACGCCTAGGTTTGATTCGCTGCTTGGGCTTCAAACCTGAGCAGCACTTCAACCACAAATCATGACTGATCTTCATCGTGTGCTGCCTGTGTCCGTTCTCGAGCACATGGGTGCTTGACACCTCTTGGAGTTGAAGTAACGTTATATCAAGGACCAAAGGCCAGGAAGCTGCGTTAAAGTACTGCGGCCGCCAAGAAACTGCATGTGATGCGTGTTATGGATAGCCTTTCCCGCTGCTCACGGTTTGTGCAGACAGATGCGAGTCTCACTTTCAATCTCTCGTCCGAGGTGCCAAGCGCTTGACTGCCATTCATCTGCAGGTCAGCTCCCAGCTTCCTAATCCCCCGCCATGAAGGCTCAAGCCGTCTCCGCTGCCGTCTTCGCAGCAGCGTGCCTCTCCGGTCTCGCAGTGTCCGAGCCGGCCTGGCACGACCTCGCCATCACCGCGCCTCGCCACGGCCGCTACCTGCACCGCACGGCCTCGGAAGACGCCTTCTTCTGGCAGGCCGACACGGCCTGGGAGATGCTCCACCGACTCAACAAGACCTCCATCGACTTCTATCTGCGCAGTCGAGCGGAGCAAGGCTTCAACGTCGTGCAGACCGTGCTCGTCTCGGAGTTGAACGGCACGACGCGCCCGAACTTCTATGGGGACTTGCCGTTCAACAACTCGGACCCGACGCAGCCCAACGAGGAATACTTCGAGCTGGTGGACTGGGCGAGTGAGCTGGCCGCCAGCTACGGCATCCTCCTGGCCTTGGTCCCCACGTGGGGGATGTACGTCAGTGGTGGGTATCACGACACGGAATCCATCTTCAACGAGTCGTCTGCCCAACAGTGGGGCCAGTACATTGGTGCGCGCTACCCTGGCCTGCCCAAGATCCTCGGCGGCGACACCGACACCAAGTGGGTGCGCAACATTGAAGACGCCCTCGCAGGCACCACCAGCGATGAGATGATGTCGCTCATGGACCCCATCGAAGACACGACGGACATTTGGAAGAGTATGTACGCCGGACTGGTCGAGGCGGAGCGCGAGCAGGGCTATGACAGTGTGATCATCTACCATCCCGCCGTTCTGTGGTTTATGAGACCTGAGGAAACATCGGTTGCCTACGGCCACAACATGCTACCGGAGGAGGAGTACCGCGTGTCGATCGATGCCGTGCAGTCGGGTCATTCCGTCATCACCCCGAACTCGTCGATCAATGTGTATGAGTACTTCGACTCCACCAAGAACTACGAGTGTATCGCCGGGATGCGAGACGGCTTCTCCGGGCCAGTGGTTGACCTCGAGAACCATTACGAAGGCTGCCATGTCGGCTTCGACGTGACCAAGATGATGTGGAACGCGTCACACATACGCACGGGCCTCTATCACGGTGTCTATGGCGGCTCGGCCGGCTTCACGTACGGTGCCAACAGCGTCTGGCAGATGTACGAGCCGCGCTCGGATCTGCTGCGAGACAGCGATTACTACGCGGCTCAGATCGGCCAGAACGTCTCGGGGTCGTGGCGGAAGGACCTCGCCTTTGAAGGCGCGACGCAGATCCAATACGTGACCCAGCCGCTACAGGGACTGGACACCCTGACGCTCGAGCAGCTCGAACCGGCGCGAGGACTGCTCGGCAGCATCAACGGCTCCAATGACACGGCGGTGAACTTGTACGAGGGCACCCAGTACATCTCGGTGCTGGCCTCGCTGCAACGTGACCACTACTACGTGTACACAGGCCACGGGGACTCGTTCAGCCTGGACCTCGGCAGCATTTCGGGCGCCCGCGACGGCACCGCACGCTGGTTCTCTCCGCGCAACGGCCAGTACTGCAACGAGACCTCGGTCGCGATCCCGGCGTATGGCAGCGGCGACACTCGCGTCGACTTCACGCCGCCATCGAGCGGCGGCGTCGACAACGACTGGCTGCTGGAGGTGGAGTTCTAGGCGAAGATGAGGCTGCTGAATGCGTTGATTGTGTACAGCCAAGCAGTGAGGAAGGCAAGCCAAAGGGTGTGAAGTTCCGCTTAGTAGTTCCATTGTGGTCCAGTTCTGCCGCTATTTGAAAACTCTAAAAACTGTTGGCGACAGTTGCAGTGCTGAATCTGGAAATGGGTTCACGTCACGCCAATTCCTGTGACATGTGTCGGTCGGTAACGAACTCGTTTTCTTCCCGGTCGGGAATGTTCGTCAATGTAACTTACCTCGTAAACTTCTCGTCGCAATAAATGACGAAAGAACATTCGCAAGTTGCACATTTTTTTTTTCTTTTTTGGTAACAGTTCCCTTTTGGCTTGTGACCCAAGAAGGAGGGGCGGAAGAAGCGAAGCAAGAGGAAGAAGGCGACGCCCGACGAGGCACCAGGAGGATCGTGGCGCCCGTGCACTCGTCTACGCGTACTACCGAGCCAGCTGGCTGTCTGGCCGCGTTCTCAGCGTCTCCAGAGGTATTTCTGCCGTGACAGAGCGATCGGAAGGTCGAAAGGTGCGGAGTTGAAGCGGACGCGGCGTTTCTTGGCGGATTGCGCGAGAAGAGCGTTGCAGGAGACTGTGCGACTCGATGGAGGCGGTGAAGAAGCGTCCGGGACGGCAACGCGGCGGGAAACTCAAGGCCAAGCAGCGGGAACAGCACCAGGCGCCTGCTCTAGAGACGCAGGCGGACGTAGACGTGCTGTTGGGGCTCAGCGATGACGATGACGCGCTGTTATCTAGGAGACCAACGGAAGCTGATAGTGAGGAAGAGAAGGTAGCTGTGGATGCAGCGATCTCCACACTTGACGCCATCCAGAAGGAAACGCCCGGGGATAGCGAGATTCAGCAGAATGAAGACGAGCTAATGGCGTTGCTGGGAGCGGATCAGACGCCGCGTGAGACGCCTGTGCGTGAACAAGAGCTGCTGGTGGCTGAAGGCTCGCAACCGCCCAATAATCACAACGGAAATGGTGATCAAAGTGACGGCACAACGGGCGAAAAGACGGGTGGACGGCGAGCATCGGGACATGGCGAAGAACAAGATGCTGTTGAGGTAGCAGTGGCTTCGGATGGTGGTCTGGCGGCTGCTCAGGACGAGGGCAAGCGTGCCATCCCTTCCAGGGGCCCAGAGCCACCACAACCTAGTGCTCCAGAGGTGGAGCATGAAGAGAACGTGGTTGTCACGGCTAATGCACCGCTACCGACTGTCCCAATCGCTCCAGGAACGACTTCTTCGCCGTCAGCTCCAGTTTTTGAGGACTCGGAAGACGAGACAGTAGCGGATCAACCTGCAGAAACGGCGGATTCCCGGCCAGTAGAAATTCCAGAGCACCACAAGGCTAGTGCTCCTCCCCCTCCGCCGCCACCGCCTCCAGTGCGGATGTCCATGCCTCATGCATTCCATGAGATCGCAGTTCCGCGAGCCAGTGATACTACGATTCCGTCGGCGCCACCTGATGTGGATGGAGAAGACCGCCAAGGCTTAGCAAGTAATGCTGAGCGCTCAAAAGAGGCACCGTCGGCGCCGTCACTATCTCCAACGGCATCGAAGAAGTTGCATCGGGTAGTAACGTCGCCAAAGAACCCGGAGAAGATGAACCCCGTGGCCAGGATGCCTGTCCGAACCGCTGCAACGCACTCAACGGGAAGTGTGGGTGTGGCGGTTCGCAATTCATTTGCCAAGTCGCGCTTGGCGGAGACCAATGCTGGCCTGCACAATCTCTATCCGTCGGTTCCTCGCGAGTCAGCGAGCGCTACAGCAGCAGCCACGCAGTCGAATGGGACTCAAGCAGCCTACGAGCAGTTGCTGAAGAAGCAGCACATTCGCGTGAAGCTGGAGCCGTTCGTGAACTACGAGATGAATCTGATGCGGGCGGAGGCGTCGCAGAAGCGAGAGGAAAAGAAGATGCGCCACATTGAGACCAACAAAGGCGAGCTGTATGCGCGGGTGGAGCGGTACCTGTTCTCAGAGTACATCCTGCACAGTGCGGCCTCCACCCAGGAAGATTACAAGAAGGAGATCGACGTGTTGGTGAAGAAAGGTAATCGCGGCAGCTTTGGGCCATTTCGTCATGACCCGGATGTGCCTTCCGTTGCTAACTGTGTGTGTCTTGTACTCTGATCCCGTTGCCTTAGTGTGGACGCTGGAAAAGAAGCGGCTGTCGTCGTCCAAACGATGTGGGGACAACGTCGAGATCGAGCAGCAGATGGAGTTTCAGACGGCGAAGCTGGAGACGCAGCAGCTGGAGAAACTGAAGGCGCATCTGGACAAACTGCGCCAGCTTCGCACGGTGGAGGCGTCGATGCACACGTTCGACCGCGCCATGGCCTACTTTCACGTGGAGCAGTACTTGAACAGCGTGCTGCAGGAGCCGCAACTCGTGGCGTTCCTGAACAAGATGAGCTCTTCGTGTGGGGGCAGCGGCAGCATCAGCGAGCTGGAGCTCGTTCCGGAGGGTGCCAACTTCTACGAAGCCTTGCCGCCGGGATCCACTCTCGCCTCGTCCGTGGATCACTTGAAATACTGTCTGGACGTACTCATCTTCTTCGAGAAGAAGGTGACGCTGGGCGAAGAAGGACTCTTTGGACGCGTGCCGCAGTCGTTTTACCGCGGGGAACTCATTTGGCACAGCACGAACGCCAAAATGCACCACAGCGCGACCGGTGGCGCTGGTATGGAGCGCAAGGTCAAGTGTTACGCGTGTGGAAGTCTGAACGCGCCCATGAAGACCAATCAGTGGTGCAAATTGTGTGAAAGCTGCGACGTGCTGCTCTATCTACCGCCGTCGTCGGTGTCTACGAAGACGAACGAGTGGTTTTCCAGCGTGTTGCGTTTCCGACAGTCGCTGCAGAAGTGGATCTGCACGTGTCTGCAGAGTTTGCTGCGCACCAAGTCGCTGAACAACATGCCGTACTTGCTGATGCACGTGATGTACTTGCCTCGGATCGCGACAGACGAGCGCTCGTGGATCTTGAGGTTCTTGCAGTTCCCGCGCGCGATGATCCGAAGCGACGGCTCATTGAAGAACGAGTGGAGCGAAGATCTGGTGGACCATTACATCGCCATGCTGCATCTCGTTTTCCACCCGGAGAAACTGCGGAGGATGTCGATTCTGGTGTCAAGCGGGCCGTCAACCGCTGCGAAAACGAGCTCAGCGGTGGGGGTGACGGACGGCAAAGGCCTGGTGTCTCCCGAGTGGGTGCTGCTGGAAAACCCCGAGATGCTGGACCGGTATTTCCTCTCCGACGACGATTTCGTGGCGGTGCTGAACCAATTCCCCAACAGCTTCGCCTTCCAGCAAATCTTCGGCTGCAACTCGGACGTGAAGCGGTGTTTTAGTCGCGCACTGACGCTGGTTCTGGAGCTCACACACAGTCTGCGAGCGTTCCAAGAGTTCGAGAAGCTTCCGACACGCATCGCGCAGCTTCTCGGCGAGCTGCTGGCCGATGCGGCTGAGCTCCCGGGCTCCAACCGATCCGTGAGTTCCGGAACGAACGATGCGGTGTTTTACCCGACGCTATTCGACCAGCTCTTCCTGACGACGATGCATGGGCTCATGGCGGTGGATTGCAACCGCGTGGCATGGAAAAGCTTGAGCGCCTTCCCCTTCGGGTCGCTGTCTGAGTTGGCGAAGTGGGACGTGCTGGCTCTGTTGCTGTTCAACCTTCACAGCTTGCCCGTGGAGGCCAAGACCGCGTCCGGATGGATGCAGTTCGTGGGCAAGCCGTCTTCTCAGAGCGGAGACACGGGGGAGCTGGTTCGTCAGCACTTGTACCACCTGATTGAGTCCGACACCGACAACGCGATGCACTTGCTGAACGCGGTGGCAAGTCTGGCTGCGTCGTGTTCGACGGGGGCTTCGTCAGTTGGTAACCGCGCTCAGGAACGAAATGATCTGGTTGCTGTCGCGGTACACGAGCTGTTCATGGTGGGGTACACGGTGGCGCCGTGCCAGTTAGCGTTGGGTGAAAATGGGGAGCGAGCTGCCGGGCCACTCAGTACGATCTGCTTGGCGCATCCGTGGGTGCTTTCGCTGCTCATCACGCTGCTGTTTAAGTACCACGAGTGTGCGGCTACGTGGATCCACGTCTTCGAGACGTTTCCGATCAATCGATGGCTGCCTACCCCGCAAGACTTGCTGAATCTGCAGGAGTGGCTGCTGCTGGAAGACACGGCAGCGCCACGCAGCACGCTGGCACGCTTCTTGCTGGACCACATTAACTGGGAGTACGACGTCAAGCAGCAACGGCTGTTCACGGACGCGATGCTGCATCGACAAGTGGCGCTCATGGTCGCAGAGGCACTTGTGCTGTACAAGACGCGGCAGGAGCGCGCTGGAGATCCGGAGTCAGCCATTGTTCTGTCGGGAGGAGGCGCTCCGCAGAAACTGGAGGTGTCTGCGATCGCCAAGTCCATCCGCCGCGCCTTATGGCTGGACGAGACGGTGGATTTCGAGAAATGGTGCTGGAAACTCATGCTCAAGCTCAAGTTTTACTCTCCGAAGACGCACGAGCCGCTGTTAGCACTCATCGATCTTCGCCACGATCGTTCACGGGAGGCGTTGACTCTACGGCGATGGTTTGTAGGCGCTTCTGTGTCTCGTGTGCTGCCTACACGCAAGCAGTTTCCGTTCTACGCTTCGCTGGAGCACGAAGTGGCTCAGTTCGGTCGGAGCGGCGGCTCGAGGGATAACAACGTGGAGAAGAGGATGGGCGGTAGCACTGGAGCACCGATCCAACAGGAAGGTCGCATGATCCTGACGCCTCAGCAGAATCCCAAAGGCAGCGGTGACGACGACATTGACTCGACCGTCGCGGCCACGGCGGCGCAACGCACGGAGCCCATCGTGGCGTACGTGATCTGCCAGATGACGACGTTCGTGTTCAGTGACCGCCTCGACCGCTGGGAGCCGTTGCTGGTGCTGCTCAAGGAGGAGCTCTTCCCTGCTGCGATCAAAGTGCTCGAGAACGTGTTCCCGATTCTGTCACGCCTGGACAAAACGAAAGAGAACGTGGTCGAGCCAGAAGTGTTATCGGCTGCTCAAGAGGAGAATGGGAGCGACTCCAAGGCGCCGACTTCGAGCAGTGAGGACGAAGGAGAAGTATCCTCTCCGCCCTCGAGTACTCCAGTAAATGTGGAGATGGTGGCGGTGGGGGTCGATCACGAGCTGGAAGTGTGTATGGCAGCGATGCAGGCGCTTTCCACCGATGAGTTGCTGAGTTTCCTGAGCGCTCTGCACGAGTTCTCGTACATCAACACGGATGAGCTCCATCGCATGCAAGAGGTGCTCAACAAGGGCTACATCGGCGGCTGGGAGAGCACCGCGAAGTCGCGCATCCTGTCCAAGCTGCGCTTCGTGCGCGAGTGCAGTCGGTATCTCCATCCGGTGGTGCTTCCGGCGCTGTTGAATGAGTGCTTCCCGCAGACGAGTCCCGTCTCCGTCACGACGTCGGCCTTGTTTCACGGCGCGATGTCGTGGATCTCGTCGGCTTTGGGAGGCGAGCACAGCTCGGGGGCATTGTCGCCATCTGCGACCTCCTCGACGACTGCAGCTCTGTCCATCCGCAATTCCTCGTTGATCGCCACCACCGCTTCGCTGGCGCTCTTGACGACGACCAGCGAGTGTTCGCCGTCCGCCAAGGCGCTTTGCAGTTTGATCGAACGCTCGTTCGAGTATTCCGTGGACGAGTTGTCGCTCGCGGAGTCCATGCGCTTCTGGATGAAGGCGATGCTGCAAGTGCCGTTTTGGTACGAGAACACGGCGTTCCGACACCTTCTGGATGTGTTGCTGCACTGCAGTATGGAGCATTCGTACCACGCTTCCCGCTCCGACACTGCAGCAGCCGAGGACATCACGGTGGCACCATCGTCCAGCATCTTGTTCGAGCTTGTGGATATGCTGGAAGCGGCGTTCCATTCGTTTTGCCAGCGCGTGACGCGGCGGCACGAAGACGCAGATCAACCGGAGCAGCAATATCTGGATAACGAGCCAGTGGCAGTCATGAGTTTCTTGCCGGCGGCGGCCGCCTCGGCGCCCTTCGCCTCGATCTTTGGGGGGTCCTTCGATGTGGCGCAGTACGTCGGCGGATGCCCGTACCTGGCGCTGTGGAGTTTGTTGGTGGAAACGCGGAAGGAACTGCCGTTGTTTCTCACCATGGGGCAGCTGATGATCAAGTACGAGCCGAAAACGATGAAGAAGCTGGAGAAGATGAAGAGAACAGAGGGCCGACTGGCTGCAGCACTAGCAAGTGTGGGTAGCGGCGGTGACGGGGAGGTGGGAGAGGAGAGTTTGGCGCTCGAAATGCCGAGTTCTGCATCTCGAGTGGGCAATCCGCTGGCGTTCGGACACACGAGCTTGGACTCGTTATCGCAGTTCAAGATCTATCGGTGGTGCGAATACTGTCTGGAGCTGCCGGAGTCGGACGCCATCCAGATCGTGTATTGGCAGGTGCTCTTCGCTCTGTACTTCGCCACCAGCGGAGGCGCGCACGTGTTCGGCCATCACTTCCTGGATCGCACAGGCAGTCACAAGGCGAAACGCGTGCATCTGCGGAAGAATCTGCAGTCCAAGCTGCGGAAAATGGTCAACTACTGCTCGAACCAGGCTCAGGTAGTGTTGACGGCCACGACTGTCACTGGCTCTTCGAGTGGCGGCGTGGGAACGGCAGCGGAGGTGAAAGAGCGGAAATACGCGCACTTTGTGCTATTATCCCAGCTGTATACAGCCATGGACGCCTGGATGGAGGAGAAGGACCCGAATCAGTGGCTCAAGGAAGAGGAGCTGGCGGGGTTGCCACGTCACTACGAAGTCGAAAGGCTGAAAGAGGTGCTGCGATTGAGTGACGCGCTCCTGAATTCGAGTGTCGAGGAGTTGACGTGGTCACAGCTACCACTGTGGATGCGTCTCTGCGGTTTCGAGTTCACCGTAAGACGCACAGCTCCGCAAGTCGCAGGCGGTGGCGAAGGTGACACTGGACACGTCACTGGGGCTTCAGCATCCCCGAGGTCAACTCCACTGGCCACCGTCGGCGAGGAAGACGACTTCGCGTTTGTGGAAGAAGCCTCCGAGCTGGCACGTCGACACAGCAGCTTTGCAGCCTCGAGTGGACCCAACAACGTGAACATTCAGCCATTGCCGTTGGTGCCCGGGCTCTGCGGCCCGGCGAGCTTGACACAGCTGCCGAGTGTGTCCGTATCGCTCACGTCCGAGCGATGTGCGGTCACCCCGTCGATTCCACTGAACAAAACGGGCTTGAAGACGGTGGCCATGAAGTTCTCGGAGAATCTGTCGGTGCTGGTGGCGTTGGATGCCGAGATGGTGGACCACGTGGCTCAGCTTTACATCAGCAAAGCTCGGACAGTCACGCAGAGCCAGACGTGTGTGGAAGGAACGAACTGTCGCGGTCCTGCGGCCTTCCGCTTCGAGTTCTTGGAGTGGATGATGGACTCGCGGTTGGCGGACGCGATCCAGTCCATCCAGGCGCAGAGCGAGCGCTGCGACATGCGGTCGATGCTGCTAACCAACGTCATATCGTCGCTGACTGAGCACGACGACGACCGCAGTGAGGGCAGCGCCGAAGCCTCTTCAACGGCGCCGTACGCGGTGGACGTGTTCCTCCGCCTGGATGCCGATGGGCTGATGCTGTCCCTGCAGATCCTTCTCATCGACCAAGTCGTCCGGACTCTCGACATGGAGCACCAAAAGCTCCAGCGTGAAAAGCAGAGTTTGGAGAACGAGGCGCCTTCAGAGGAAACGATAGCTGAGGAGGAAGGGGAGGAAGGTCAGGATCCCGCCACGATTGCTGGCGAGGAGACGATTGTGGCTCTCACGCCGACTCAGAAGGTCGAACAGCAGGTGGAGAGACTCCACGACAAGGGACTGGAGTGGTTCCGCTTGCTCACGGAGCTGGACACGAAGCTCTCGCGCATGGTCCCGCCGCTACGAGAGGCTCTGTGGCGGTCTATCAAGCAGCTCGGCCTCAGTTTTGTGTGTGTGGACGAGCGTGAGACCTGCACGCTGCTGCAGCTCATGCTGGAGGACCCTTCGCGCATTAACCTGCTCAGCGAGTGCTTCTTCCCGGCGGCGGCGCCTTCGCGCTTCGTGGAGATGTTCGCCAAGCTCATGAGCGCCAGCAGCTCGGCGAAGCTCTCGAGCGAGGAGAAGCTCACGCTGCTGCGTCGCTTCGACTTCCGGGCGTGGCTGCAGACCAAAAGCCCGCACACACCCACGAAGTTCGACCGAGACACCGTGCTGTGCATGATCCTGGGCGACGTGAGCCAGCAGTTCCCTGCAGACCGCAGTCTGGTGGAGAAGGGGCCAGACGCCAAGGACAGGAGCGCAGTGGAGCACTTGGAAGAGGTGCTCCGAGTGTACGCGAAGGTGCTGCAGCTGATCTGCTCCATGTTCCTGGAAGACCACGTCGAGAAGGTGCTGCATGCGCTGGTCGGCGTCCACGACGACTACCGCTTCCAGACCTCCAGCGGAGGAGCTGACCTGGCGTCGACTTCCTCTGCTAGCGGAGCCGACGATGCGAACACGGCGGGGCTGGCGGCGTTGCCGCGGCCGGTAGACGCTGTGGTGTGGGAGGCGCTGGTCGGCATCCCCTTGGAGGCGTGGAAGGCGCTGCCGCCCATGCAGATCGAGGCGTGCGTGACCTTCTTCAGCGAGCACATGACGTCGCTACGATGGCAAGGCGGGCTCTCGACCAGCACTACGAGCGTCGGGAACAGCGAGACGCTGAGAGGGAGAGAAGCGGCAGCCGCGGCGTCTTCGGCCTCGTCGGCCAAGTACCCGATCGTGTACTGGCAGCGTCTGGGCGTGCTCAAGAACTTCCTGGACTTGTTCACGATCTGCTGCCGCGTGGCGCCGGAGCAGCAGCAGTGGGAGCTCATCACGGCGTTCTTCGAGCCGCTGCTGTCCACGTTGTATCAGCCAGCCAGCAACACGGCAGGCTCGGCCATCAACGCGCCGTGGTCCGACCAAGACACGCTGTCCACGGGCACCACCATCTGCTCGTGCTTCGTGGCGACGTGCTCCGAGTACCTGAAGCCTCGAGCGGCTCTGCGAGCAGGAGCGTCGACGTCTGCGACGTCTCGAGAGCTCAGCGACGCGACGAAGCTGACCGCGACCGCGAAGCTCTCGCAGATCTGGGCGTTCTACCTGGCAGTGCTGGTGCCCCACGCGCCCACGCACATCTGCAAGCACTTCCACCAGTTCGTGACGCGTCTGGCCTGGGAGCACTGGTGCCTCACGCTGGAGATCGTGCAGCAGATGCGCGAGCTCGTCCAGATGGAGAAGCAGCAGCTCACGGCCGTGGCGTCCGCGTCCTCTTCGGCCGAGCAGTTGCTGCCGCCGGTGGCCGCGTCGCTGTCGCCCTACCCGTTCGTGTCGTGGCTCGTGCGCGACGTGCTGTGCCGCACGACGTGGAAGTCGACGGACGCGTGGCTGGCCGCGCAGGGCGAGACCGTGAGCTCGTCGTTCCTGCTGGAGTTCGCCAAGCTGTGTGTGGAGCTGGTGCTGGATCTGCCGCACTTCCAGACGCCGAGCGGGCGCGGGGCCGCGGCGTCTTCGACCAACGTCCTGCCGCCCTACTTCGTGAACTTCATCAAGCAGCAGCCGGCGTTCTGGGCCAAGTGGACGATGACCACGGCCGATCTGGAGACGCTGCTGCAGTTCACGCTGGAGGCGCTCAAGGAGCCGCTGGAAGGACGCGGAAGCGCCGGAGCGCGACGAGGAGCGACGACTGGGACGCTGGCGCTGTTCCCGGCGGCGCCGCCGGCCGCGGTGATGCAGGACGCGTTCACGCGGCTGCAGCTGGTGCTGAGGCTGCTGGGCCAGATCACGACGCTGCGGCACGCGGCGCTGCCCAAGCAGGCGAGTCTGCGCCGCCTCAACCTGTTCCTGAAGCTGCTCTTCGGCGTGTTCGAGGTGAACGACCGCGGCCGGCTGGACGGCAACAGCTACAGCTCGGAGCGCGCGGCGTGGCTCATGGTGCTGTACGGCGCCAGCTGCACGGCGCTGTACGAGAAGCTGGACGAGCTGGTGCAGTTCTACCGGAAGGACGGCAAGAGCGACGGAGGCGACGGCGCGGCGGAGGCGGAAGCGGAGACGGACGGCATCTCGGAGGAAGAGCTGACGGCCACCGTGGCGGGCGTGCTGCGCTTCTGCAACCTGTCGCTGGTGGAGGTGTTCTTCAAGCGCGACAGCCAGCAGTCCAGCGGCCAGCAGGCGTCCGGCAGCGGCAACGGCGGCTCGACGGCCTCGTCGGCCGCGTTGTCGTCCGGAGGCGGCGCGCTCAACTGGACCAAGTGCGGCAACGTGGTGTTCGTGGAGATCGACGGCCTCGTGCGCGACTTCGCGGCCAGTCAGAAGGCGGCGGCGCTGCAGCAGCGCAAGACTCGCAGCCACCAGTTCTCGACGGACCGGTTCCCGACGGCGAAAGAGGAGGACGCGCCTGTGAGCGCGGCGTCGCAGTCCCCCGCGGAAGCCATCGGCACGCCGCTGGGGCGACTGCTGTGGAGCTTCCTGGCCTTCCGCGGCGGCGAGCTGGCGTGTCTGGCCGCGTGCGGCCGAGCGCTGGCGTCGGTGCACGTGATGAGTCAGGTGGCGGAGAAGAGCATCGAGAAGTGGGTGATCGAGGACCGCCGCGCCGCGTGGGACCCGCTGGCCCTGCGTCTGCAGGTGCCGGAGCTGAGCGAGGACGAGTTCGAGACGGCGTGTCTGGAGCAGGGCAAGCTGCTGACGCTGCAAGTGCTGTTCCTGCAGCAGCTGCGCCGCGCGCCGATGCTGACGGAGGCGCTGAGTCTGGGGCTGCTGGCCAAGCTCATGGGCTGGATGGAGCGCGTGCGCGTGGGCGGCAGCGCGCTCACGGAAATGAAGGTGCTGTTCCTGGCCGCCGAGGTGACCAACTTCGTGTGCAAGGCGCTGGCCGACGTGCTGCCCGCCGCGCTCAAGAAGCAGATGCTGCGGCAGCTGTGCGACCTGCTGCTGACGCTCGGCCACTCGCGCCGCAACAACGGCATCATGAAGGTCATCGGCCTCGGCGGCTCGCTGCAGTTCAGCGTGGAGTTCCACGTGTGCTGTCTGGTGGCCGGCGTGTTCCTGCGGCTGCAGACGCGCAACGGCGCGCCGCTGCGCGTGGACGAGCGCATCCCGTTCAAGGTGACGCGCACCTCGGAGAAGCACCTGCGCGCGCTGGAGACGCTGCTGCAGAGCAAGGACGCCTTCCGTCTCGGGCGGCGGGCCGACGCGCTGGTGGCCTTCGCCCGGGACCCGCGCCGGAGCCTCGCGGACCAGGACGAGTTCTTCGTCAGCCTCTTCTCCAGCATGTACCCGGCGCACGGCTGGCTGCTGACCAAGTGTCTGCCGTGAGACGAGGCTCGAGGAGGTGAGCGCTTGCTTAATGGGGAATGTTCTTTGATACGATAGCCATGGGTCCACGTGGACCTTGAGGTGTCCTCCACTGTCCACAGCTCTGAAGCCACCTGCCAAGCCACTTCCTAGAGCTCCGCCGCCAGAAGCCAGTCGCTGTCGCCGCCGCGTGAGTCGTAGTGTCCTCTGCTGTCCGCAGCGAACGCGACTGCCACCAGTAGATGCAGTCGAGTGTCCTCTAGCGTCCACCTGTTGGTCGATGGACAATGCCTGGACGCTTTGGAAGCTTTTCACAGAAGAATAGCGTTTGTACTGATACTGACTGGCCTCTCTACGTCTACAGATGTCTACTAGCAGCCTGTTCCGCCGGCGATGCGGATGCAGGACAGGCCGGGGATGAAGGTCATGACGGAGATGATCATGGAGTACAGGAACATCAAGACGGCGAAGGTGACGAGCGCGGCGCTGGCGCACTTGGTGTAGCCGCCGTAGCTGCGCAGCTGCTGCGTGTCCAGCTTCTGTCTCGGCAGGAACCAGAGCCCCACAAAGGCCAGCGCGTTGATGCCGTAGCTGAAGATCAGCGACTCGAGCACGTCCCACCGCGCGGCGGAGGTGTCGGCGGCCACCGCGGCCTCGTCGTAGAAGTTGGTGCCTTCGAAGAGGCCGGCCGAGTTGGTCTGCACGAAGATGCTGACCAGGAAGTAGAGCGACAGCGTGAGGCCGACCATGGCGCCTTCCGAGCCTTCCTGGATGATCTCCGTCAGCGGGATCATGCTCCCCAGCCAGCTGATAGCGCCCGAGACGCTCGTGATCGAGTACAGGACCCGATAGAAGTACCTGTCGCGAGCCACGTCCATGCTGACGAAGATGGCGAGGATCAGCTGCGGAACGATCAGCAGCACGGGCGCGGCCGCGTAGAAGTAGCGCCACGGCCGGTTCATGAAGTAGAAGCGCCAGGCCGCGATCGTGAGCAGGAATATGCTGTAGGTGAGCACCTGGAGCACGAAGGCGTTGTCGTTGCTGGCGCCGGCCCAGTTGCTGACCACGGCGGTAGGACCGCCGAAGCTGATCCCGAGGAAGAGCGTGAAGAAGCACATGAAGGCCAGCACGTTCCACACCGCCTTCTGCTGCATGATCTTCCACAAGATCTGGCCGCGAGTCTTCATGGGCGTCGACAGCGAGTAGCGCTTCTCCTCCCAGAACTTGAGCACCAGCGGCGACGGCAACGCGATCACGATGCCGAACAAGACCAAGGCGGTCGTGAACGGGATGGAGGTCGAGTCTCCGTCGCCCGAGTTCCACACGGCGTACACGCACGAGTCCGTGATGATGTACACGACGCAGCGGAAGATGAGGTAGGACGCGAGGATGGAGCCGCGGAGACCCAGCGGCTCGCGCTGGGACAGCTCGATCACCCGCGTGTGCACGCAGTTGTACATG
Source organism: Nothophytophthora sp. Chile5 (assembly GCA_001712635.2). Lineage (NCBI taxonomy): Eukaryota > Oomycota > Peronosporomycetes > Peronosporales > Peronosporaceae > Nothophytophthora > Nothophytophthora sp. Chile5. The sequence continues at coordinate 56,025 of MBAC02010929.1, forward strand.
AGCACGTTGCCAACGCTGGCCAACGAGGCGAAGGCGATGATGACCGCAGCCAAGCCCGTGCCTGGATGCGCGGTGTCCAGCGAGTCGACGTAGGCGTTCAGGCCTGCGATCACGAAGAAGGAGACCACGGTGATGGCCATGCCGATCATCATGTACGCCTTGCGACGGAGACCCATGATCGGGTAGCAGTCGGTCAGCAAGCCGAAGAAGAAGCTGAAGACCAGAGGCATCGACGTCAAGCGCTGGGAAGACGCCAGCTCAGCGGTCGAAAGCCCGAACTGCATGCTCAGCATGGGCTGCACCACGCTGCCGAGACACTCGATGGAGAAGGTGGACGAGAAGGTGGCGGCCACGAGGCCCAGACAGTGCCAGGAGAAGAACTTGACCGCGCCGCCCGTGCGGAGACTGCCGTAGATCTCGGGGTTGTACAGCACTTGGCCGGCTCGGTGCTCCACGACCGAGCTCTCGACGTCTCGCGTCTGCGAGTGGCCGTGCTGCGGCCCGTCGACGTCGCTGAAGTCGGCGATCGAAGGCGAGTGGTAGTTCTTGAAGTCCTTGAAGTCCATGGAGGTGAGCTTCATGGTCACTCGGCGCAGACTTCCGCTCAAATCGACCACAGGTACCTCGTCCACGGTGCTCGAGGTGTGAAGGAGTCTCCTTCAGTCGCAAGTTGCCAAGTGACCCGACGCTCTCTGGCTGCGTGGGCAGCGGAGACCTCCATCCCACGCACCTGCGTGCAGGCAGGTGGCATCTGCATGCGCTTCGAGAGAGCTTGAAGGCTGCGAGTGCGGTGGCCATCTGGCCGAGGCTTCCAGCTGCACTACCCTATGACTGCCATACGACTCCGTTGTCGATTCCCAGAGCTCTGCCGCAGTGGATTCTCGCAGCAAAGATGGAGAGCGGAGGCTTGGGAGAAGCCGCAGCCAGGTGGCGGGGAGTGCGGAGGCACCGCCTGCGTCGTGGCGAGGGAGCAAGCAGATGGAGGCGAGCATTTCCATCCGGCCGCGGGTCATTTCTAGCATAATAGTTCTTATTTTAGTGGAAATAAGCACATTTATCGAAAATACGAGATTATCAGTTGGTAAAATGCGTATTTTGGTCCGTATTGAAGGTGTGGTTCTGAAAAAGAATCGAACGGGAAATAATCCTTGAATCAGCCACATTCGTTTCAAAAGATCACCAACATATGCTTTAACTCTGATCATATTACTCAACAGCCTCATTCCAAGGGACCTCTTTGCAAAAGTAGCCCAGTGTTCTGACCGCCACATGCCGCTGAAGCCGCCCATATGCGCGCGCGCTCTCTCTCGCGCTCTCTGATTTGCCGCGCCGTCTGTCGCCCCCTGCGCCTTCAAGGCGCGTTACAGCCTACGGCAAGCGTAGGATCTCTCGTGTCAGTCCGCGACTCGCGCGAGCCGCGCAACTTGGCTGCAAAGACAACGGACACGCGCTTCAGAATGGTAAGAGGAAGGCTACTTGCTGTATTGATTGGGGTCTTGAGAGCTTGCTCGCGTCATAAATACTAGCAGCCAGTGCCGCCCACGAGGATCAGACACGACGTGGCCGGGATGAAGGACATGAGCGTGACCACCAGCGCGTAGAGGAAGAGGCCGGCGCAGAAGGCGATGATGGCGCCGCTGGCGGCCTTGGTGAAGCCGCCGTACATCCGGAGCTGCTGCGCGTCCAGCTTCTGCGACGGCAGGAAGAAGAGTCCGACCCAAGCCAGCGCGTTGATGGCGAAGTTCAGGAACAGAGACAGCAGCACGTCCCAACGCGCGTCCGACGTATCCGCGGCCACCTCGGCCGCGTTGTAGTAGTTGGAGCCCTTGAAGATGCCGTAGGCGTTCGTGTCCACGAAGATGTTGACGCAGCGCTGCAGCGTGAGCGTGAGACCCACCAAGGCGCCCTCGGAGCCCTCCTGCACGATCTCCGTCACCGGCACGATGGTGTTCAGCAAACCGATGCCGTCCGAGACGTAGGTCATGGAGTAGAAGACGCGGTAGAAGTAGCGGTTGCGCACAGCGTCTAGCCCCACCATCAACGCCACGAACAGGTGCGGGAAGATCTGGAACGCCGGCGCCAAGGCGAAGAACGTGGGCCACAGCCGGTTGATGAAGAAGTAGCGCCACACCAGCATGATGCCGATCATCACGAAGTCCTGGATGGTCTTCACCAGCAGCGAGTTGTCGCCCTTGGCGCCCGCCCAGTTGCTGATCACGCCCGTGGAGTCGCTGAACTTGATGCCCAGGAAGAGCGTGAAGAACCAGATGAAGGCCAGGATCCGCCACACCGCCTTCTGCTGCATGATCTTCCACAGGATCTGGCTGCGGATCTTCATGGACGTGTTGAGCGAGTACACCTCCTCCTTCCAGTAGCGGATCACGAGCGGCAGCGGCAGCACGGAGATCACGCCGAGGATGATCATGGCGTTGGACACCGAGACGTTGGGCGTCGAGCCCGTGCCCAGCAACAGGAAGGACATGACGGACGTGAAGATGGACACGAAGCGCCGGAACACCAGGTAGGACACTTGGATGGAGCCGCGGTCGCGCAGAGACTCGCGCTGCGAGAACTCGATCACGCGCGTGTGCACGCAGATGTACGTGAGGATGCAGCCGATGCTGGCCAGCGCCACGAGGATGAGCGCCAGCACCACCATTCCCTTGCTAGGAGCGGTCGAGTCGTTGGCCGCGAAGTAGGCGCTTAGCCCAGCGATAGCGAACACGCTGACGCCGTTGATGATGCAGCCGAGGATCATGTAGCCCTTGCGTCGCAGACCCATGATCGGGTAGCAGTCCGACAGCAGACCGAAGAGGAAACTGAGCGCCATGGGCATCTGGATGAGGCGGCCGACGGCCACGATCTCCGTGGCGCTCAGGCCCAGCTGCGTGTTGTACATGGGCTGCACCAGCACGATGAGCGCCTGGTACGACAGCATGGACGTGAAGGTGGCGGCCGCCAGACCCAGGCACTCCATGGACAGGAAGTCCACGGCGCCGCCCTTGCGCAGACTGCCGTACATCTCGTGGTTGTAGAACTGCTCGCCGGCCACGAAGCGGCCGCTGTGCTCGTCGAGGGAGCCGCCGCTGGCGTCAAAGTCCAGCGGCGAGTCGTACGTGGAGTACTCGAGCTTGCTCGGCGGCGGCTGCGGCACCACGCCATTCACCGACTTCATGGTAGCGGGCGTTGAAGATGAACGAACGGACTGCGGACTGGATGGACAGCGTTACCACCGCTTGCTCCCGTCGCCTCTCAAATCTGGAAATGGCCAGGAAGTCAGCGCGGCCAGTCAGGGGAACGACGCGAACGCGAGCGCGAAGGCGAGGCGGGAAGGAGCTCCTTGTCTGTGCGCCGCGAACTGAACTGGCTGGGCGGAGCGACGAGGCTCTTCGTTGACTGACACGCTCTGCACTGTTGGCCATCCCACTCTGACACTCATCCTGGCCAGTTTATGACGGCCGGATCCCTAAGCTTGAGGTGCGTAACGCGCCGTAGAGTCCCGACGGCTGTCGTCGAAGCCACGGGTTCCGATTCTCATCTTCCGCTGCAGTGGCGAGGGCCTCCATGGCCCTGCAACTCGCAGACAACGCGAGACTCCGTCGCCCTTGGAAGCGGCGGACGGCGAAGGCCGCTCAAGGAGCATGAGCTTTAGCCAAGCGGCTTGATTGCCCTGCATGTTGGAGGCATGTGAAGGTATCTGCAAGGGTTGCTAGCCTAAGCTTGTGGCCAGCTGGGAAGGGGAACGCGTTGCACATGGCAGCAGCTTCTCTGGGTGATAAAGGGCGTCGCTGCTGTTGTTACTGCAGACCAGTGGCTGGAGTTCAACAAGGCGAGGGCGGCAAGAGGATTGACGCCGTGCAGCGATGAAGAGCGGCCAAGCAAGCGAAGGCGGAGGGCGAAGAGCGCAGTCTCGCGATGTCGCGACAGAACAGAGATGCTGCTGGTCTACCAACCATTACGAGACGGGTCTTGCACCTATTTCAGTTCACTAATGCCATAAATGCACTCATGACAGTATGCTTGTCGCGGCGTTGTAACTTGTAACGCAGACCCACATGTGGAACGGAGTTTGAGGCACTGACATAAGATATTGAATCCGGCAACTCTGTCGCCCGGTCATGCCACGGTGATGGATGCGTCAAGGGAAGATGCGGCACCTGTCGCCCCTTTCCTTCCGCTCTCGCCACGGACGCCACGCCGATCGTGCCGCCGTCGGAGGGAAACTCGGACGGCATTGCTGGAGCCATCAACTGCGTCGTGGTGCCATGTCAACGGCGGGAGGCTGAATGATCCGCAATCCCCCACAAGAGGAGCAAGCGCACAGATTGATTGGCATGACGCGCTTCCTCGTCTTTGGTGTCAGCTTCGTCCTGGTGGCTCAACCGTATGATGAAGGAGCTGCCTAGCAGACAACTACTCGCAGCAACGGGAGGATTCGCACAGCAAGATGCACCTGCTGCTGCAGACCTGGAGGGCGTAGCGATTAGACACGCATGCGCTTGATGAACGAGTTGGATCAATGAAAGTTATATAGACACAAGCCGCCCGTATCGTTCCTTAGTGTGCTCGTCGCCCTTGCTGCTGCGGGAGGAGGCTCCAGCCACGCTGTCGTCGTCGCATGCGCACCGCTACGAACGCCAAGGCGCTAAGAATCACCGCGGCTGACAGCACAGTCGACGAGACCAGCGCCGGAGCTGCGCCATCCGCCTCCTTCTCCTCGGCGTCAGTCTCCGCCGCCAACTTGGCTCCATCCGTCGTCTCATCGGCCGCTTCCACCTTTTCAACCAGCGCTTCCGTCTCTTCTTCGTCGCCCGCTTCTCCCTGCACCTCCGGCTCCTCGTCCGTCGTGGCGTTGGCTATCGCTGCCTCCTCCTTCGTGTCCGCAGCTTCTTCACACACGATCCCCGCCCAAAGCGCCGGGTCCGACATGAGCGTCGCGTCGCCAGGATGCGAGATGCCTGCCACCCACCGCACAACGGGGTTCTTGCGGTGCACGAACTCGCAGCACGGGTCGCCCAGCTCCTGGCCGTTGGTCTGGCCGTCGCCGTCCGAGTCCTTCTGGCAGAACTCCTTGGTCCACGTGAACTCGGCGTCGATCATGTCCATGCCGAACTCGTTCATCGGACCGGCCAGCACCGGATCAATGTGGCCCAGCGCCGTCACGCCCGGCACTTTGTCGCCGTTGGGCACTTTGGCCGCATACATCGAGTACCCCGCGGCCTCAGGCACCGCCAGCGCCGCGAGCGCCGCCACTGCGAGCGAGCCGAGAACCCGCATACCTGCTAGTTCACCTTGGGCGTGGCCGCTTATTCGTAAGTGAGCGTCCGCGCCGCGTGTTCAGTCCGACTCCGCACCAGCTTCAAAGAAACGCACATGTATCCCACGTGTATTCCATCAGGATGACGAGTCCGTGACGCCGAACAGTCGCGAGGGAGAGATAAGCAGACACCTGGTCGTTCGCTGTCGTTTCTCTGCCATGCATGGATACGAGCAGTCCAGCTGGACGCCAGCTACGGCATCAGGTGGAGATTGGTCTGGCCGCATTAGCAGTTTGCGCATGGAGTTCTATCGAAACGAGGAATGCAATATTGTGCACAGCGCCACACTAACGGCGCTAGTCTCATTCTGGTGTGGCTGTATCCGAAGGAGCTCGACGTTTGGCCCTCCGTGTCATTGAGCAAGACGCTATTGCTGTCTACACCAGGTCTGCACGACGCTTAGGTTCGTAGATGCCGGAAGCTCGGGAGCCCTCGCGCTCGCCCTCGCCGACGCACCACCACAATGTACACCACGACCACCGAGATCGTCACGGCCGAGAGCACCACGGACGAGAAGAGCGCGGATCCTGCCGGTTCGTTCGCTTCCGTGTCAGCTCCCTTTTCCACCGCCAACACGGCTTCCTCCTTCGTCTCTTCCTCCACCTTCTCCTTCTCCTCCTCCGCTTCTGCGTTCTCTTTCGTCTCCTCTTCCGTCGCAGCTTCCGTGGCTGGCTCACTCTCTGCATCTCCGCCGCAGACGATTCCTTCCCAGAGCGCGGGGTCTGACTTGAATGCCGCGTCTCCGGGGTGCGAGATCCCGTCGGTCCAGCGCACGACGGCGTTCTTGCGGTGCACGAACTCGCAGCACGGGTCGCCCAGCTCCTGGCCGTTGGTCTGGCCGTCGCCGTCCGAGTCCTTCTGACAGAACTCCGTGGTCCACGCGAACATGGCGCCGATGAAGTCCAGGCCGAAGTCGTTGTTGGGGCCGCCCATGTCCGGCCGCTCGTGCCCCAGCGCCGGCACGCCCGGCAGGTTACCGCCGTTCGGGATCTTCTCCTGGAAGATCTTGTAGGCCGCTGCCTGGGGCGCCGCCAGCAGCGCAGCGACGACGGCCACAGAGGCCAAGCGCAAGCCGGGGCCCATGGTCAGCAATGCAGTCAGCGAGGTGGTCGATTCAGTTTTGAGGGTGCGGGTCAGACACGTCAAGTTGGCGGTAAAGGAGATTCCCTCTTGATTATAATAGTAAATGTATAAACAAAAACGAATCTGTTATCGCAGTAATATCCGTAGTTAAAGTACCATCGTACGAATATGTGTCCAGTAGTTGCAGTCTAACGGATTGAGGATATCGCGTATCCCAGGGTTTGAGGGCTACAAGGAAGCTACCGAACAGAGAAAGTGTTCGAAAACCTTTCATTTCGGTTGGTTTCCCGTGCGATCGTTTTGTGGAGGGTATATCTTGACCCGCCGCATCGGGCGAATTTCATTTCCGCATCGTCTGTTCCACTTCAACTTCATGGGCGACGATGGGACGCAAGAGATCGCGGCCGCTGCAGCCGGCACACGCAGTCACCAGTGGTGGCGGCACCGTTCAAGGAGCGCCAGCAGTTGTGGCATCTAGACCTGCATGGCCGCCCGTGGCGGCGAGCAACTCGTAGATTTACACTGGGCTCAGCGCAGCCATATGCCTACACGGAGATGCCGCGGCACTGTCACTCCAATACGGTGCGCACTTGAGAAGCCTGGTGGAATGTATGCGGCGTATGTGCTGAAATCGGGTTAAAGGCGAAGACGAAGTGTTGGGAGAAGTGCGCTGGGCATGCGAGTCTTGATAACGATGGCGACGCCGCACAAGCTCCCAATAATGGCGCCGACGCCGATGACACAGAGGGTGGCACCTCAACTCCAAGCCATGCCGTCGAAAGGGACGATGAGAGCACGGACGCACAAGAAACTGACGACAATATGCTTTCCTTTCCCCTCTGCATGTTCTATGAATGTATTGCTAGCACTGGATGCTCACGGACTTCCTCAAAAGAAGTCGGCCGCTGTCTTCCGTCCCTTCGTAGGCTTGCTCTTCTTGGACTTCTTCGAGGCGACTGGCGACGGCGAGGACGCTTTGAGGACGCCCTTGATGTCCTCCGTCTTGGACACGGCGTCCTTCTTGGCCGACGCCTTGAGTCGCTTCACCGACACTTCGTGTCGCAGCGCCTTGCTCTTGCCGAACGTCACCTTTTTGCCACTGTCGGCCGTCTCCGGCGTCTCCTGAGCCTGCGTCTGCGCCTCCGCCTTGCGCTTCTTGGAAGCAGTGGCGTTCTTCTTCTTCTGCGCCTTCTGCGACCGCTCACAGTGCCCGCAAAGCATCTTGTTCTTGGGCACCAGACCCTTGCCGAAGCCGCCGCACAAGCAACAACGCTGGAACTTCTGGCCGCTCTTAATGACACCAACACTCTTCGGCTTCTTCTCCGTCTTCGGCTTCTTCTCCTTCGTTTTGAGTTGCTCCTTCGCCGGTGACGACTCCTTCACGACCACCTCGACGACGGCTTCATCCTCGACCTTCTCCTGCTTCTGTTTCTTCTCCTTCTTGCTCTTCTTCGCCTTGGCCCTCTCAGCCACAGGCGTCGCCATCTCCACATCCGCCTGCTCGTTCTCGACCGAAACCTTCTGCTTCTTGCTCTTCTTCGAAGGAGTCGCAGCCTCAGGCTCCGTCTCCTTCACCTCCTCAGGCTTCTCCGCTTCCTTCTCCACCTCCGCCTCGGCCTCCTGCTTAGCCTTGCGCTTCCTGGCCTTCTTGCTCTTCTTCTTCTCCCCCTCAGCCTCAGCGCTCGGCTTCTCCGTCTCCTTCACCTCTTTCACCTCCTTCTCCGCCTTCTTCTCCTTCTTCGGCTTCTTCTCCTTCTTCGTGGGGTTCGCAGCCTCCTCCTGCGCCGCCTGCAGCGAGTCCACCTTCGTGACTGCGAAGAACTTCTTGTACAGTGTATACAGTCCCGCTCGGTTCCGCTCCGCCGTATCATCGGCCGACGCGATGGCGAAGATGCGGTGCTGCACCTGCGCCAGCTCCACCAGCTCGAAGACCTTGTCCTCCTCCTCCTCTTCGCCTTGCTCGTCGTCCGTCTCGTCCTTCTCCTCCTTCTCCGGCTGCGGCCCGAACTTGTACTCGGTCAGCATGGCTTCAAACACCAGCTCCCGCACCCGCTTGAACACCGTCTTGTCGTATTCGCCGCCTAGCAGAGCGAAGAATGGCTCCAAGAGCAGCACGAAGGCGTCCGTGGTCACTTGTTTCCCCGCGGCGCCGTAGATCTCCGTCAAGTACAGATCCGCCAAGTGCATACGCAGGCCATTGGGCAGCTGACTCACGACTTCGGCCGATAAGATGGTCACGAACGCTTCCACGAGCTCCTCGTCCCAGTCCTGAGCTTGGAGAAGCGCCACGCTCTCATGCACGAACTTGCGCACCAAGGAGTAGAATTTGTCCAGTCGCAGACCGTCCAGGCCGTGCCATTCGCGATGCATCGTCCGGAAAAACGAGTGCACGAAGGCCAGCGCCGCCTCGGGAGTCGGGATCTTGTGCACCAATTGAGAGAGGTTCGAGGACAGCTCCTCCTGGACGGGACGCTTGTCGCTCATCCACATGCAGTAGAACAGCGCCTTCCAGAGCTTGTCCCATTCCAGAGGCGTCCACTCCACCTTGCGCGTGAGGTACACGGTGAGTTTCTTAAGCGCTTGGTCGCGATACTTTTTCTCTGCAAGACAGACACGGGAAAGTAAGCATTGCGAGCCTTACAGAGAGATCTAAACTCTGTGGAGGGTCAGAATCGACGCGTACCAGTGTGCGCGAGCCGCTGACCGAAGCGCGACGCCGCATTCTCCATATTGACGACGCGGGGGGCTCTTGAAAGGCAGCGCGGCGCACGGATGAGACGTGCGTGGTAGTATGCAACGCTTTGGGCAAATGACGGACGAGTCGCCACCAGCGAATAATTGACTGGCTGGATCGGAGGCACAGCGTTATCAGAGCGCTGCCATTGGTGGAAAAGCTGAACATCATTTCTCATTGGCGCAAAAGGATGAATAACTCGTCCGATTGGTGACTGACTTCCTGGAAGTCAATACATCAAATTGGTTTTGGACACTTTGAAGCCGGACATTGAACTCTCGCTGAAGTGTCGAAATATTCTTTTTTTCCTCGTCTTCAGCCTTTTCCACCAATCGGTTACTGGTATTCGGTCCAAATCACAACTATGCTCTCTGATTCGCCCAAATGACTCGTATCAGACTGCACCCGCACCCCAAAAATACAACCTGCCATCTTGGAAGAAAAAGACCACGAAGGCCGCAAGCAAGCCGCCACTTCCTCTTCATCGCTCGCTCGCGTCACGTCCACCGCTCGCTGCGTCCATGGAGGGCGTGCTCTGGGTGCGCCAGGCGCGTGGGAAGCTTCTGCGCAACTGGCACAAGCGCTACTTCCTGCTCACAGACGATGGGAAGCTCAAGGAGTTCGCTTCCGACCAGCCGAACCCTTCCACGCGGCCTCGCCGCTCTTCTTCCGCCTCCTCCGGCTCCTCATCTCCCGATAGCGGCATGACACTGCGAAGCGAGTTAGATGTGAGCAACACGGCGGTTAAAACGCTGCCGTTCCCGTTGGTAGGAAGACACAACGTCTTCCAGATCACAAGTCCGGCTTCTGAGGACGGAGACAGCTTCCGATTGGTGTTGAGTGCGCGACAAGCGGAGGACATGCGACGCTGGATAGCGGCGCTTCGAGCCGTGACTCTAAAGCTGACAGTCGAGAGGCCACGTCGGTCACTGATGAGTCCTATGGGCGTCTTGAGCCGTCGGGAAAGCGACAATTCGAGGGTTTCAAGCGAAGGAACCGCTTTGGAGAGTGAATTCCTGGAGATATCGATGCCCCAACGTGCTGAGATGGCGCAGCTCAGCTCCGTGTATGAGTGGGTACATGATTGCGGCGTCAAAACCTCGCGGAATCTCCGTGTAGCCGGTGTTACAATACCTCGTGGGTCCCTGTTAGTGAGCGCTAACGGCGTATCATTGCAGACTTTGGCACCCGAAGAAGTTCGGAAGCTTCTATTGGAGTCCACAGGTCCATTACCTGTGGCTCTACGCTTCTTGAGAAGCCCAACAAGACGCGGCGTGCTGCGTGCCAAGTTGTGTGCCAGTCCATTAACCCAACTCAAGTCTATGGCTCGGTATCGAACGACACCCATGCGGGATTGGAAGGAGCAAGTCGTCGAACTCTCAGGTGACTTAGTGACGTGCCACTCAAAGACCAAGACGCCTCGAGGTGGAGCGAATAGTGGCGGGTTCAGTGGTGGCAATGGTGGAGCGAGCAAGACGAAGCGCGTGTTGGCGCTGAGTGGCGGATCTTCCGTGAAGCCTGTGCATGAACTAGTGGCAGAACGGAAATTCTGCTTCTTAGTGACGGTCCAGGCGCATTCGATGCTGTTCCAAGCACGATCGGAGAGTGATCGTCGAGCCTGGACCGACGCTATTCAACGTGCTATCACTATCGCTGACGGTTTGATCCCTGGTGGAGCCTTAGCACGTGGCTCCTTCGATCTGGATGCGCTGCAATTGCAGAGTTCGCTGAATATGCGGCACCTCGACCAAGCATTCGAAGGAATGGACGACGAAATCACAACAAGCTACGATCAGGATGGAGAAGAGAGTGATGAAGACGAGGACCGAGTCCAGTCTGCAGTACCGCTACCCTCGGCTGAAGCCTGGGATAGTGCTACTAAATCAGCGGCATATCTACCTGATCGAGAACTTTCAGAAATGCTGCGGTTCCTGCAAAGTAACGGGCGATTCGTGGAGGCACTACAGCTTATGGGGAAGAACACCACACTCCGAGCCGCATACTGGCGCCAAGTCTTCCACTGGGCATTGGATCCAGCACTCAACACCACCGAACTCTTCCAGAAGTTGGTGCTTACGCCACTCTCCGATGCGTACGTGCCTTTAACAAGCGGATACTGTCTTGATGGCATTCTGATACTAAGCACAGCCTCTTTCATGGTTAACAGAGACGATTTACAGGTACAGAAGGACATCCCGCGGACTGCCAAGTGGCTGGCTGGCTCAGCGGGAGCTCCCAGGCTGGACGATATCGAACGAACTGCTCGTCTGGAGAATCTGGAGCACGTGTTGCGTGCGTTTCTATCGAGCTGCTCGCTGGATGTGCGAACCGATGAGGATCCCGTGTCGCCTTCTTCCGCGGCGTCTCCTCCCTCATCACCCAGCTTTTACATGCAAGGCATGAATGGCTTGGGGTTTATTTTGCTGGAGGTACTGGAAGACGATGAAGTGCAGGCCTTCCGGTTCTTACGTGGGATCGTGGCGCGGATCCTACCGCATGTGTTCGGGATTTGCTGTGACGGTACGGGTCGTGACCATTTCGATCTATTCCGGTCACTTGTGGAGGTCGGTGATGTGCTGCAGGAGGTGGCACGACTGCATCTGCCCAATTTCCATGCAGCATTGGAGCGAGCCGGCTTGCCGGTGTGTCTACTGGCCTACAAGTGGTTCCCCACGCTCTTCTCGGACGTGTCGCTTACAGCATCGCACTCCCAGCTACGGTATGACACGTTACTCGGCTGCTGGGATGTTTGCCTACTGCTGGGACTCGAGGGCATGTTCTGCGTGGCGTTGGCGCTCTGTAGTGCCGCCGAAGACGCGGTGCTATCCATCGGAACGTCAGGTGGCGACGCCGCTAGTGCGGAGCAAGTCAGCTATGCCGTGGGGTGTGCGCTGTCGAAAATCTCGCCTGAAGATCTGGTGACCAGTGTGTGTGAGGTGCTGGAGCTCTGCAGTCATCCAGTACTGCTCAAGCTGCGTAACGCACACCGTCGTCGACTGCAGTTGGGCTATTCCAAGGTGGGCAATGGGTTCGCGGCGGCAGGAACCGGGGCAGTGACTGCAACGAGTGGACGTGGAGGCTCCAAGAGCAATGGGAAAGCACCACCGCCGCCTATGACAGTGACCGACTTGGATTCCGGCAAAGTGTTCAAGATCTCGCGGTCAGGGAGCATGCTGCTGCCTACAGCGCCGCCCCGATAATCGCCCATGAACATTCTTTTAAATCGGAGGATAAATCGCTGACTGGACGAGGAAGAAGCACCCAAATCCGCGAAGAAACAGTTCAAGGAGGATTTGATCGCCACCTTCAAGCCAGCGAACACTGCCAAGTGACAACCAAGCCGTAGCAAATACCGGTAGCTACCCCAACGCTGCCAACGTAGCACACAGACCGGCGCGTTCAGGAACATGTCTCTATCCTCGGCTGCCTGCTGCTAGTGATTCCAAGCTATTTGCTTGCACTCCACACCTCAAACGCCGCGAAGAGCCCTGCAGCTACCCATGCATTTCGGTAGTCGTTCAGCTGCTTCGGAGCTGTCGCCCACCATGATGGGATTGCAATCTTTGACGAAAATGTGGGTACGAAGCTCAACATTTGGTAAATATTGCAGTATGACTCAGTGTTTCAGCTTTTGTCTCAATATTCGCACCAGCAAAAGAGCAGACGAGCCAGCAACATTTTCGCTTGAGTTTATTTTACATTTTCCACCAATCCAAACGCTCGCGGGACCTTGAGGAAAAAGGCGGGTAGGGTAATCACGCCATATCCCCGCTCCAAATCCACATTCCAAATTACCTATCACTTATCATTCGAACAATAAATCCATATTTTATAACATACTACAGGCTTCTATCGAGCACAAATCTGCTTTTTCAGGAAAGCGGCTGTCGAACATCTCAATTTAAAACCATTTTCTCTTCTGCATATAATAAATCGTAGGTTATCAATTATCACACTATCCGCTTTAAGATTCTCGATAGGCTCTCTGCCATCGCCCAATATTCGACCAGCCATCGACGGACGAGAATGCGGCTCGGCACCAAGCGACGGCGGGGCTCCTGGGGCTCCGCGTCCTTCGACGTGACCAACGAGACCGAGATCTTGTCCAGGTGCGTCGTCCGCCCTCCTTTCCCGCGCTTTTCCCGTGCTTCCAGCCCCACCACGGCATGAATAACCCGTCTCATCCGCTGACAATTGATCGCTTGTCCTTGTAGTGACGAATGCAGCGCTAGTAGCACGCAGTTCCGCAGGCTGGAGACTCCGCGTGGGAACAAAAACGACTGGGAACTAGAGGAAGGCGCTGGGTCGAACGCTCGAAGGAGCAGCACCGAAGCTCGAAGGAGTCAAGAGAAGCAGATCGCCGCGTTGGCTCATCATAACTTCCCGCCGCGCTTCCCGACCAACCGCTCCGACGCCACCCGAGAGCCACGCGTGCTGTCTACCGCCATGTTATTGGCTCTGAGCTTCTTCGCTGTCGGCGGGGGATCTGAAGGCGGCGAGGCGGTGATCGTGGCGGCCGGTCCGCGACTAGGACTGGCTGCGCTGACGTTTTTCCCCGTTCTATACTTCTTCCCCATGGCTTTCGCGGTGACGGAGCTGGTGGGCGCCATCCCAGAGGCAGGAGGCCACGCGTATTGGATCGCACTGGCGTTCGGTCCGACCATGGGACTGCAAGCTGGCTATTGGGCTTGGGTGGGCAACTGCATGAACTGCGCCATGCATTCGTCCATGGCTATTGCCGCCCTCTACCGAC